>WOGO01000989.1:0-19888 GCA_015342085.1 Leptinotarsa defecta | reverse complement strand
TTTGGTAGTAGACGAGGTTTTCCGCAAGAGATGTATAGTGACAATGGAGGGAATTTTAAGTAAGGAATATGTTTTAAGGACAGTATTTGCAGAAGTTGAGAATATTTTGAACTCGAGACCACTTACCCATATACCCAATGATCCAGATGATATGGAGGCTCTAACTCCAAATCATTTCTTGATTGGAACTTGTTGTTCAGTGTTACTCTGTGCTGAAACTGATGAAAGGGATTCGGTGGTGTGGAGAATCTTTTTTTCCTTAGATAAAATCAAAATTGTCAATATGGAGGAGAAATTTGAGATACATCGTTTGGAAAAGGATGAATTGATTTATGAACTCACAGTTAGAGGTATCAAGGATTTAGTCAATGTACAGGACATTTACCTGGCGCCTGGCATTGAAATCATATACTATTGAGAACCACCCCCTTCTCCACTGCAGCTTAGTCGTGAGCCTGCCCAATTACCACTAGCTTGGCAATTGTTTCTGTCACTTCCTTCTGGTAGGCATCTAGAACGGGGGGTTGTGACAAGGCCTCTCATCTTTGGAATCATTGAGAAACCCTCTGTGGTTCACTGGTCCTCCTTGGTTGAAAACTTCAGTTGATGAACGGCCTGTAGGTTTTTCTATCTCTTCACCTCACACAGATTTAGATAGGAAAGAGATTGTTCTCACGTCCTTTATCTCTCTTGAATCCTTAGACATCCTCTTGGAGAAATACTCGTCTGTTGGTAAAATAAAACGCATCGTTGAGTATGTATTGCGTTTCATCCATAACTCCACCAAACACCCGCATAATAAGATAACTGCACCATTCACTCAGTCTGAATTACATAATTCGTTACTCATCATGATGGAAAAATTCCAAAACACATCTTTCAGTTATGAAATTAATCAATTAGAAATTGATTTCATTTCTTGGTGAAGATAGGCTACTTAGGGAGGGAACTCGATTGCAACATTCTGGATTGGCATACGAGTATAAATACCCTGCTATTCTTCCCGATCTCATAGATTATTCGAATTGATAATTGTAGATATTCATAAAAAATATTTCCATCCTGGGCTCCAATCCTCACATTTTTTGTTGTCTCAAAACTTTTGGAATTTATTCCCAAAGAAGGACTTTCGCGACGTACATTCAAAGTGCATTCGCTGCTTTCGAGTTGATTCTACTCCATTCAAACCTTTCATGGGAGTTTCCGTTCAGACATGTCCATTTTCGGAAATCAGGTGGAATTGTATCATTGATCAGAACAATAGCTGGCAGCATGTGAAAATAATATAATGTTTTCAATTTTCTGTATATAATGTTCCAAATGCTTTTCGATCGAAAAATCCTAGCGATTCTAATCCCACGAAATATAAAAATTACTAAATCGCACAAATTTCTTTTGGTTATTTCAAAATACCTGTATTCGATAATTTCGATATGATCATATAATATATGAACATATTTTTTAATTCGATTAAACCATCGCTTCGATTGAACCATCGGCTGATTTAGCTACAAATGGATGTTCTTCATGAATTATTATTCCAGCATTGATAAGGTAACTTTGTCATTTCGATATATTTTCTTATTGCCAAAATTTCATATTTTATTCCATGTAGTACCGTAGGGCACCTGTTAGGTGATTGTTTCAAGATAATATGAATATTTTTGAATGAGTTGACTTTCAACCTTCCATACCCTTTCAAAAATTGGACGACGTGACTCTCAAGGATCAGAAACCATCTCAAGCAATTTTTTGGTTTTCGAATAATCTTATTTGAAGTTTCTCTTTTTTTTTGATTAGCTACAGATTATTCAAAAACGTGGAAGCATCACAGATTTGGAGAGTGAAAACTTTATGATTTCTATTGAACTCCGCAAAAATAATTTGCAAAAAAAGTTCAATCGTATTATTTCTTAACGTCCCGTATATCTTGATCATATTTTCGATCTTTCACATTGATTGCATTCGACCCAATCTGTCTTGTTATTGAAAATGCCGGATCCGCAATAACCACATTGCGGCAATTCATTGTCATCTACTGGAAAAATAATGCTGCCGCTAATAGTTGAAAGGTAATTCCTTTTCAAAAACCGTAGTTCAGAATTCATAAAGGAGATGTCTTCCAATGACCTGTTCACCTTCCTGGAAAGGACAGGATGGACAATGCCCTAGGAGGACAACTCCTCGGGAGGATGTACAATGGGTCACATGTGGTCTAAGTGCTGTGGGCCTATACTCACTCCTCCTATTCTACAGACACGGACATCCTTAAGAACCACTCACAAAAGTCCCAAATAATATTTAAGAAGGTAGCGAGCGTTCGATATATCAGTTCACATTGGGCTTGTTAGTGGAAATATAAGAAAAAAAGTATTCATATAGTTATGGTAAATTTTCGACTCGTAAGGTTTGTTTTGGTTCACAGTTCCGTACAGTTCAATCATGCGCAGTTACTAAAATGTGTTTTGGTTAAGTTAGAATCGTTCACAAAATATTTTGGTTTTCTCTGAACCGATTCGGAACTATTTCAGAACGGTAATTATTAGTACTAGTTCGTATTAGAGTAAAGACTGGTTAGAACTTCGAATTCGCTCTTGCGTACTAGTAAAATTTTTCGTTTCTGTGGTGGATTTTGATAGTAACGTTTTCTCAACCTCATTTTGATCCGTATTTCAGTTGGTGTTTTAATTGGTATTTTATCTACAATTTCAATATTTGTATTAATCACGTCCAATATATTGCTTGATGGAGGTGAATATATTCAAATTATTGTTTATAATAATATTCTTATATTTACGATTTTTAGAAAATTATAATGGTCTCAAGTTCTTGTTCAAGTAGTTCCTCCACAGAGGACGAGATCATATGCTGAATATATTTCTGACAGAAACATTGCAACATCACCAAAAAATTAAAATGAAAACGTGGTACCTTCCTTACACTGATAAGGAATTCCAAGATATCTTTAAAGTTCCCCAAAATGAGTCTAGCAGAAAAAATTCAGCACAGTGATTTCTACTCAAAAAAATTAGTGGATCTTTACGTATACCTACACAAAAATGTATGTGGATATTTTGTTAGTTTGCAACTCATGAAGCCGCATCATTTAGATATGTTTCAGATCGAATCAACATTTCTATTAGTGCATTACATCTGATAATTGGAAATGTAGGTACATTTATCAGTGAAAAATTAAAGGGAGTCATTGTATGGCCATCGGATGAGAAGAATGTAGAGATATGCCAAGATTTGGGATTTCCAGATATATTAGGTTGTGTGGATGGGTCTCATATAAGAATTGATACTCCCCAAAATGATCACGAGTCATATAACAATAGAAAAAAATATTCCATCTAGGTATGTACTACATGTAGATATTACATGGTCACTATAAATGTATTTATTTATAGATAATAATAATAATAATAATCATCTTCATTGTTTCCCAGCTGTAGTTACATACAAATATTTACATAAATTACAGAGCTAGTTGCTGATATAACAAAAGGCGAAGTTCAACACAGTTAGCACAAGTGCTACTGGGTAGCACAATGTAGGAACACATTGTCAAAACATAACTACCTATATGTCTAAGGAACGATACTATTTGAAACATCACAGGAAAAGAACACAAATTTCTCAAACCGAATTTTATAACCCTCATGTTTCCGTTTTGAAACATTAGCTATGAAGCTAGTTTTTCTGATTCTATCGTCATATTTTTCGTCACTCAATCGAAGTTTTTCTGTATATCCTTCGTTTCCCTTTCATAATACGTTTTTAAATCATTGTTCATCTCTAATAGAATTTTCATTAATTTTTTCTAATTACTTTTCAAATTCGCAATATTTTGTTTCTCTACCAGATTTATTTTTATTATCAACTGTTTTTCATAGTTTATCTTCGAAACTTTCCATTCATTTTCACATTTGAAGGGCAGTATTGTAATTATAAATTCGTTGAAGAGACCTCTAGCAATTATTTCCCACATTCTTTTCATATTTTCAATTTCTGTTGTGAACAATTTTGTTTAATATTTTTATGTAAGGAAATCATTAATTCTGATATTTTGTCTTTACTGAAGAACATTACTTCACTGTCCCTGGTTAAACGAAGAAAATTCCGTGGGTTGAGCTACCTATCGGGCGTGTCCCCAGGTGGCGGATAGGGGAACGGCCAGGGGACTGGGAGCCCTGTCTGGGAAGCCAATGTGGCCTTACGGACGGGTTCGCTGGACTCCTGGTCGGTGGTAGAAATAAGTAGGATGAGGAGAACCAAAACTCCCCAAAAGCTTTTGCTAAAGATGCCACCGTGGACCAACCTATCCAAGCTAACGTGTGAGAAATCGTGCCGACAGCTGAATGGCCACAGGGTGATATGTAGTTACGAACGATCCCCTTGGGGAAACGAGTGAAACCTCAATGTAATCAGCCTCCTTTTGGTAATGCGGGGCTCTGCAAGAGTGACTAACTTTGCACTCGTGGAAACATACATGAATGAAACAAACACAAAAACACACACGGAAAAACCAAAAATCAATCCCGAGGCTGGACAGAAATGCTCACCTCAATCTATGGCGGTGGCTGGGGATAAACAGAAATGTCCACCCCAATCTAGCACTTGGAATGAGGCAGGATATGGCAGATCACCTCGTGATATGATATAAATGCAGTAGTTGATTTATATCGAACCGAAGTCTTTCCCCCACCACTTAGCCTTGAATAACGTCACATTACCTTGGTGAGGTATCCATCAGATGACTGTGGTTGTGATTTTGAATGACCTTGAACTACGTCATATGACCGTGATGAAGGTTGTTCGAGATCATACTGTTCGTCGACCTTGATTATCATCGAGGTCATTCGAGGTCAAATCCCTGACTCAACCTTGAATATCACCCCCGTGTCGTCCTCGCATCTGTTCCCTCACCATACTCACCTCATATAAGGGAGAAATGAGCAGCTAGAAATTACTGCCTTACTTCTGCGACCAAATTTATCAATGCTTCCTTTACTTATTTCTATGATGTACTGATTGTTGTCGAAGTATGCTGCTCAACTTGTATCCTTCGACAACTATCGCTGCTGCAGTTGCGTTTTATTGAGGCAAAACTCCACTCATTTCTGTGATTATGAGATTCAGAAAAAATAATCCTAGAGTTATAACTTTATCAATTCCGATTTGATTATCATTTTCTTACCGTTGAAATTGATCAGATGACCATTGTCATCTAATGTGCGTAGGGTGATATCGTCGAGATACTGACGACCGCCAGGTTGAATTGGCATATAAATAATATTTCGTGATTTTTTGGTGATATTGTATCCGGGCTCTACATTTATATCAAATTCGAAGATGCTGTGGATTTCATCACCATTCGAATATGCTCTGGCGGTGACATTACATCCACACGAATGATTCTCACCTTATTGATATTCACGGGCAATGTTGATTCGTGTGTTTCACCACAGCTGAACACATTGTTATCAAATCCCAGAAATTCAGCAATGGTGTTTTCATGTTTGAGATTAATATAATATTTCGACCGCATTTCGCATTTCAGAGTGATGTTATTTCCATGTAAGAAAAATACGTCGTCGATATTTTCTGCAGATCCATTTTTTAGTTGCGGCTCTTTGGATTTGATGAATCTTTGAATCACCTTATTGATTTCATCAATTTCATATGCCCCAGGTGGAATTTTTATAATAGTGGGGGGTGAGTTAATTGTTTCCGAATAGCCGATAACGTTATTCTTAGCATCTACATTGAATATTGAGTTGTAGGAGTAGAAACCATGTAATCCCAGATTATAATTACTGCTGGTATCCAATTCGATGATTGGGTAGAAGTTGGCGCTCAACTCGCTAGAGTATCCCGACAATGAAAACGTACGTGACATGACTAATTAATTTTTGTCGATTCATGTCTTTTTATTGCTGGCAGCACAAATTGTGGGGCAATCGTCGCATTCTCGGCGGTCTATCCGACCCATCCATCTTATTATGTGTGACTACATTCACATCTTTCACTTTACAATAACAACAGAAATTTTTTCTCGGAGGTGGACCATCATTCACATCAGAATTATTGCTACTACTGGAATCATAGAGATAGTCCTGGCAGTACTGATACTTCAAGAAATAGATATCATTTTGTAGGTTTTGTGGCAGCTTATCCCATACAGATGCAATTTCATGTGATGCGCACCAAATCGATACCTCTTTCGGCATGATGATTTGAATCCCAACCACATTTTTCCGTCCATGTGTCTCCAGATGTGGCATACAAGCAATTTCAAGATATGTGTTTGAAATGTTGGAATGATAAATTTAGATTTTTAGTTATTGATAAGGATAGAGATAGACTGCAAGGTGGGCGTTATCGGAAAGGGTTGGATGCTTTCATATATCTTTGACCTTCTCAGCAATTGAATCGATTGTGTGGGAGATATCATTGACAGCACTTCATTTCACAGAGACTCGGAGCAAATATATAATGGAAGGGAAGAATGATGAAAAAATTTGCTTAAAGAGAAAATTAATTGAAACAATGGATGCAGTTTGAAAGAAATTCAATTATATCAAGAGTAACCGCCTAGGCGATCAGACGACACTTGAGAGAATATATGAACCGATAATAGCACCTTTGAAAGCAATATCGGCCAATACGTCCTCATTGTGATAAACTCTTACTTAAAGTTCGTATGGACAAAACACTTGAAAAATAAAAGTGGAAAAGTCAGTTACTGCAGCTATGGATGAAGTGTTGGAGGATGCAAAGAGCACGCCAAAAAATCTGCAATCCGATCAGGGCACTGAATTTTATAATGCGCAATTTTCAACGCTGATGGCGAAACATCACATCAATCATTGTTCAACATTCAGCACTAAGAAAGCTGCCATTGCTGAGCGAGTCATTAGAACATTGAAAAACTGGCTCTATAAAGAGTTCTCAGTGCAAGGACATCATAAGTGGTTAAAAATATTCCCGCATATATTAGATCTGTACAACAATAACGTTCATAGAAGTATCAGGATGAAGCCTGTTGAAGTAAAAACATCCACAAAATTAAATATGTATGAGCATGTCAAAAAAAATCACGAAATATAAAAAAGCTAATTTCGAAGTAGACGATGTGGTTCGAAAATACAAAAGCATATTTGATAAAGGCTATACAGCAAATTTCACAACTGAACTATTCAAAATCGTCAAAGTGAATAGCACAGCGCCAGCAACTTATAAGCTTGAAGACATGGATGAAAAACCAATATAAGGCTGTTTTTATGAAATGGAGTTAAATAAAATCAAGTAGCCCGATGTTTACTTGGTGGAAAACATTTTGAAGAGGAAACATGGACAAAGACAAAAACTCGTAGATCGATGAACAGTTTGAATTGTGCATTTCTTGTGAAAACAGATCATCAGTTATCATTTCAATTTTATATATTTTTTCCGTGAAATGATTTGATATTCATTTTTCATTTGTCTGAAATGAAGTGAAAAAATTAAAGTAATTTGTGAAACAGTTTTTATTTTGATTATTCTACAATTGTTCATCAATTATAATCGATAACTTCAAAAACATATCTCCTCTCTGGACGACCATGCATTTTTCTTAACTCTTCTTGCTCAAGCCTCTGCTTCTCGTCTAAACACCAACAACTCAGTAGATGGTCAGAGATATCCTTTAAGAAAAACCTGACACGTTCATATAATACCAAACCAGTTCGACATTCCCTGCATAGGTTTATCCAACAATCCATTTTATAAGTATCGCAACTGGTGCATCGCTAATATTCTATTTTTTCCGACACTACATTCCTCACACTGTCTTCTATAAATGCCAATATTCGAAAAGCTCACACCCCACACATTCGGCATTTCGTAAAACATGTGCTGGACTGTATTTTCACTTTCCTTGGATCTTTTGGTGGATTGTATTTAGCACACTCCACGTACAACCCGGTGCAGGTATTAATGAACTTTGATAAATATAGAATCGCGCAATTGTAACACGACACATGTTTGTGTATTACCAGTGGATGAACTGCAATTTTTGGTTTGTAAACCCATTCATCCGATGTTGACATGATGAAAAAAAATACTGGAAGTATAAAAACTAGTACTAAAAACTGCCTTTTTCTCATTCCTCTCTCACATATATACATATAACCCCCCCTCTTCTCAAGAGTTTACCGATAACCTTGAAATCCAGTGATGCTTCACGACCTTTAGCAATAAATGACCTTTTTTCATCGAGTGACCTGCGGAATCAAATGACCTCCACTCTCAAACGAAATTTACCTTTGAACGACATTCAAGTTTCAACGTTCTTCATTTTCAAATGACCTTCACCTTCGAACGACATTCACCTTCAAATAACGTTCGCCTTCGAATCTCAAAATGAATCCCTTCTCCCTCATCTATCGAAAAGTAATATATAGGAGGCGAAATACTTCCTCTGCATTAGTTTCCCCGAAACATCAAAGTATTCCATAGCAAAATGGCAGCTCGACAGAACGAAAGAAAAAGAAGAGTGTTACGTGGTTTAGTGAATATAGATATCAACCAGGTAGAAGGAGCGGCCGTTGACGCTGAATAATTAATTTATGCAGATGATTTAGCAGCTGGAGATGTTGAAAGTGTTGCAGCTCCAGTTGATGTTGGAGCTGACGACGAAAGTGAAGATGAAGGGATTGATGCTGATGCTGCAATGGATCAGTTCGAAGATGCTGCATCTAGGTGCGTTAAAAAAAGTGTCAACAGTGTGTTG
The DNA here is from genome assembly GCA_015342085.1 of Leptinotarsa defecta. Lineage (NCBI taxonomy): Eukaryota > Metazoa > Arthropoda > Insecta > Coleoptera > Chrysomelidae > Leptinotarsa > Leptinotarsa defecta. Next base: position 11,112 of record WOGO01000989.1, on the reverse strand, counting down.
GATTCCGACAGTGATACATATTGTTCGACAATGTCATTCATTCTAGTGGAAACCACTGAGGGTAACAAGGTTCTGTGTCACTCATATTTCTTGGTGTATGGGCGGCTAGTTAACGGTGGAAGTTTAAAAAATGTCGATATTCACCAAACGTTAGATTATGACAATATACCCCACATGGACTGTGTGGCACGTAAATGAGACGTTTGTCAAGTGCGATTTGTTGACGTTTGAGATGGTGAAATATAGCCCAGCAAACAGCACTAGCGACATACATCGGTGGGTGCATGCTCCTATTGAAAACGGACCAGATGATGATGCCATCAGTGATTGTTCAACAATCATATTTGGCGAAATGGACTACGATGATTTACCTGACCAAAGTCACTGGTAGTGCCCGAATGGGTTTGTTGGAGAAGGGAATGAGAAAACCGAGGTTCGAATGCAAGAAGGTGAAGGAGATCAGGCGTGGAGAACTATATTCGAGTCGGGATTTTTAGATTAATATTCAACTTTGAATAAAAAATTTAAATATGACACATAACATGATTTATTTTCTGATGGCTATTTAGGATTCTTAGTGACAAGGTAACATAATTCTCCACTGAGGAACTAGAAACTAGTGTAATATTCCATACTGAAAATGGCAAGCTTAACTGCGCATCGATGTATCGAATGAGTAACCAAAGCAAAGCTTTTTTTCCAACTCTAATTGATATTTTCATATAATTGCAAGTGGTATAGTTGTTTGGTATAAAAATACACTCCATGCCTCTAACTGTACTTAAGTTTTTTTTCACATTTCAAAAATGTTATAAATCAGTCTGATGCGCATGCGAGTGATAGTCAAAAATTTAACTACATCTACCTAATGATTATGAAATCTAAATATAATTATTATAATAGAACTTAAGACCTGCCTAATGATTATGAAATTTAAATATGATTATCTTAATAGAACTCAAGACCTAAACATAAAAAAAATAATACAATTCCATACAATAATTATATACAATTCTGAAGGTCAAAGGAATTGAAAAAGAAAGAGCGCTCTGTGCTGTATATTATTCAGGGGGCGAATTCCTGTACATATCAATTCTTTTTCTTAGCATTTTGAACTGTGTTCGCTCTTTCTTTTGTAAAGACTTTTGATGTGACTTTGCCACATCAAGTTTCAGCTCCGGCAACTTTTGCCTGAGCTGAACGCTTTCATCCCAATTTGTTGCACACTTTTTCCATCTCTTGCAGATTTTTTCCACCTTTTGCAGATGACTTCTCATTTTCTGCACTTGTATTTTCAATTTTTTTTCTTAAGTTCTTTTTCCAGCAACAAATTTTCGACTTCTGATAGCTTGGTCACAGCCTCACGGTTATTCGATAATGCCCGAGCTTCTCGACGCACAAAATACTCAAAAATATTCATCGCTAGGACGAATTGTTCATGAGTATTTTGATACAGAATACCATCGTCACCACTATGAGAAACCACCGGTGAACCAGAAGAGAAAATATTCGTCACCGGCTTGGGAATCGGAGAATCCGAATCTGCTTCATTTTTCAATGTTGGGGATTTTATAAGCAAACCCCTCAATAACGGGTATTCATCTGAGCCGCTTTTTTCCAAAGGAACTTTAGGTTTCTTCTGGGAATTTACTGAGATCGATGATTTCCTTTTGAGGGGAACATTCAGCCATGACGGACACGCTATAACGGATTAGTCACCGCTAATGTCCTCACATGATGGAGCATATGGTGAGAGTGTCGATGAAAAGCCCTTAATATCACGAAAATAAGGAGAAATATTCATTTCTTCATATTTGGAATTTTTGAAGAAATCATCCTCCTTGAAATCGTTCATCGAGAAGCCGGAAAACTGAAAATCCGGTATATTAGTATCGCGAAAATTACTGGAATCACTATTTTCCCAAGGACTGGTTGCTGCTTTATCAGGTGATTTGATTTTAACATCACTTATACTATTCATTTTTGAGTCAGCAGCCGAGTCTTTTTTATTTTCGCTTCTTACATTTTTCAACCTTGCATACGCTTGCAAAAATTTAGCGGCTACCGAATTTTCAGATTTAGAAGGTTCAGAAAACGTACACTAGAGATTGCACAATACAAACACATGTATAATGGAAAACATTCATTTGCACAAAAATATAATCAATTAGTGTGTAAAAGTGTGATTAGGCAAGGCCTGACTAGAATTTTGTGAAATAGTAAATAATTATGAAATATTTGTATGAAGGGAGCCCTCAAAAATCACATCTAGAAGTGGAAATGTATAAAAATGAGTTATTTTCAACAGCTTATACATCTGTACACATCGAGTAGAATACAAATTCTGCGTTTGCTTCCAACGTGTCTTTTAATTTGATTTAGATTTCTTCATAGAACAAATTCAAAAAAAAATGCTAGCAAACACCAATCCATTTGGTATTATTCAATATTTTGGAAGTGATATAGATTAACCAATTCAAATTACACAATTATCTTATTGTCCTCACAATGAAAGAACAGTTAATGAATCAAAATATTATGCCAGTATAGATGCTACACCTAATCACTTGATTGCTCTTCCAATAATTTTATGAGAAGTTCCAAGTTCTTATCTGAGTTCTTCATACATTCATTCTTCAACGATTTCAAAGCCCCAACCAGAAAATTGAAATTTTGCTCCTGGCTTGTTTGATAAAAGTCTATTTCATTATGACCCCGAGGTAAAGTTTTGGTAGTGTTGGGAATAATGAATCGTTAATCATCCTTGTAGGATGAAGCAACTTTATTACAAAGAAGAGTATGAACATTATGTAGGTCACTTCGAAAAGTACTCATCTTACGCAATATTGTACCACTAGACTCAACTATTTTTTATAATAGTTTTTTGACATTTCATTTTGTGTAACTGAAGAAGGCAAAGGATAAAAACCTTTGCCTTCTTCAATTCATCGCAAACTGATTTGACATAATACACCTTTGTCCCGGTACCATAAAAACTTATTATCAGATCATTCGAAAATTCATCTTTCATTTTACCTAAAATTGGTTTATTTATAGGCATATCAAACTGATTACCACTTTTGTAATTTGATGTATCAAACATATCCACATTCTGTTTCATGAGTTCGTAAAAATTATCTGTCATTATTTTCATGATCAAAGAGTCTGTGTCTGTATATAGAGGAGATGCGTTTGATCCATAATTCCTTTTGATAAAGTCATAAATAAAGTAATATATGACAGTTTTGAATAAATCCAGAATGCTAAATCCAAGATATAGAGGTTTATCATAACGAATTTTGACCCTGCTCATATGAACTGCGACAAAATTTTCGAAAAAAATAGATAGTGTTTTGATATTTGGTTGAGCAATCCGAGTATTTGCTCACACACTACGCCTTATCGAATCCCAATGGGTAACAAGTCGTATGTTATTTCTGTTTTCCACATTTTCCATTGTTCTGCCAAAAACGGAATTTGTTCTCATCTTATATTATTTTTATCGAAAGCATTTGTCTCCTCATTAAATCAATATATTTTTCAACCATGGATATTGTTTGAACGATAGAATTCTATGAGTCCTCATTACTATTAGACCATTTTCTATTGCTTGTTTGAAATTTCTGTAATGCACAATCATTGAGATTTAAAATTAACTTTGGAATTTTAGACCTTGATCCTGGAGGAATGAGTTTCTCAACTACAAATGGTAAATCGGAATGCATGTCTTGCAGCTCTTCAGGATAGTGAATATCTACCTCTAGGACATAGCCTTGAGAGCTATCGTCTGTTACATTCAGCTGAAGGATTTGTTCGCTGGACAGCCACTTGAAACCACCTGTTAGTAATGGTTGTGTGCTCATAAAGACTAGTGGCATCTAAATAGGTAATGAAGGATGAGGGTTCACTGGGATTGTAATCGGGAAGAAAGCGATAATTAGCAACATGTTTCCTTTCAGAACACTGACTTACACCGCCGCGTATACCTTTTTGGAAAAAGTTCATTATCTCAATATCAGTTATCAACTCCAATTCTATACCAGTGTATTTGACCATCGGATCCCAAGAATGACCGGGGGATGTATAATAGTGAGTGGGGTCCAATTTACGTATATTTCTAAAGTTCTCGAATATATCACATGAGAGCAATACATCTTATATCATGTATATATCTGAGTAGTCACCCAATGTTTTATAATCGAATGAGGCCCATACACGAAGAACTCTTTCATAATCACTTTCGGATATATGTTTTTCATTCAAATGATCATAAAAGTCGCTTTTTGATGATGATTCTGTACAACTCAATTCATCTGAACTATTCAAAAAACTGTAGGGAAAAACTCCTTTTTGTCTCATCAATTGAAATTTTCTTGTACCACAAAAAACTTGCGCATCTCACTACACTGTGCCTCTGACAAATTATTCGCTAATTGTTGCAGTGAAGCTGCCATGAATTTAAAACTATCAATAAATCTCAATTTGAGAAACTTTTTTTTCAATTTACCGTCTTTATCTTGAAATGTGCCTATTAATCATTGTTTCGAAAATGAATTGTATATTTCTTTAGTTTAACCAATCACACCTACTTTATTTTTATCAGTGCATAACTCTCTGATGAATGAATGGCTATCATATTCACTCAAATTATAGAAAATTACTGGAATATAATTTAGTAATTTGTAGTTCAAATCACAAATTGAATGAGCTGCGCCACATCTCTTTTCACCAGTTGAATGGCAGTGATCTCTAACTTCAGTATTACCCAATGTGAAAGGCTTCTCACATATACCACATACATCAGAATTGGGAAATTCACAGCGGGCTATATTTGTTGATGTTAACCTCGACGAACATGATCTTTTCAAGAGTCCACCCTATTAAAATATTTTTGTTGAGTTACATGTATACAAATTTTTCAGAAGATTACATACCTGAATCACGTGTTTGGAATTCCATAGCCTTTGCAGATTAAACATCAACGAACTCATCATATACTGCTTCTAGATCGTGGGATAGATGAACAATTTCATTGGAGCTGTTGAACCCTTTCACATCAGATAATTCCTGTGTTTGCAATACATATCTTTCAAAAACTTCAATGTTCACTTTCAAAGCTTTATGGATATGTACCACTCTATCAATCAAATTAACAACCTTATGCTTCAGCTCATTGAAAAATATTGTATAGTCTTTATGATGATTTTTACCCACAACTTGATAACTGGCAATCCTGTATGTGAACACGCTATTGATAAGTTTGACTTCATCAAAAAACTCAGTGCATGCGTTCGTTTTATGCTCCAGTGACTTGAGGTGAGAATTCATCCGATTAAGAGGAATAATTTTATCACACCACCTACACAACTGCTCACTCGGAGCTGGAGGTACAAGATCCAACTTAGGCTTTTTAGCTGAAGGCCCGACGGCGACATTATTAGGCCTACAAGACTGTGCCTGATGACGACATAAGTTATCTCCTCGAGTAAAACTTCTATCACACCCGCTATAACGATACATTATGATTCTCCCTATAGATTAAAAATTCAAAACTGAATTTCTAGTTGCTCATCCCTCCCTTATATGAGGTGAGTATGGTGGGGGGACAGATGCGAGAAAGACACGAGGGTGATTTTCAAGGTTGGGTCAGGGATTTGACCTCGAACGACCTTCATCATGGCTCATCAAGGTCATACGACGTAGTTCAAGGTCATTCAAGGTCACAACCAGAGTCATCTTATGGATACCTCATCAAGGTCATGTGACGTCATTCAAGGCCAAGTGGTGGGAGGCGGACTTCGGATCGGTATAAATCAACTACTGAAGGCCAAGGCGTGAGCGCATTTGCGGCGCCGAGGCCAAAAGGAGAAAGAGAGCGCTAGAGGCAGGAGTGGCAGCAACTGTGAGTGCATCCTTCTCCTCCCCCACTCTATCTCCAACAGCAAGGACACTTCCTACGGTGGGTGCCAAGAGCTCCGCCTTGAATATAGGCAAGAAACTAGCTGCCCCTGCAGGAAACCGCCCTTACTTGAGCACCTCCACGAAGGGAGTCCCAAGAAAGTTGAAGAAGCCGCGCAACGACAGTAATGTCGCTGCACCTTCCAAAACCTTTATGAAGACCACCGTGAGACAACTCAAGGTTGCCAAAGAAAGTGTGTGTTCGTCAGGTTTTGGCCTTCACATGCCGATTTGGAAGAGATGTCTCCTAGTAACCTGTCCACCTGTCTGAAAAGGACAGAATGGACCATGACCTAGGAGGACAACTCCTCGAGAGAATGTACAACGGGTCACATGAGCATAAGTGCTGTGGGTCTACACTCCCTACTCTACTCTCGGTGAGTTTATTGCGACCTGTAGATGAGAAAAATTATATATCAACATTATTCGTATACCATAATAGATGAACGTGAAATGTATGTAGCAATAATAATAATAATAATCATTATTACATCTTTTACAATTCAAAAAATGTATTCTTGACATGATTTTGTCGAACACATTAGTATAAGATTACATTTATCAAAAGGAGGACAATACATTTTCAATCTAATTTTTGATAACCGGAGATAACGTAGTTAATTTCCGTTGAGGTGCTCACCTGTTTCACTCATGTCTTCAAACTCAACTCAAAAGTCCAATGATCGTTATACCATAGTAGAGGTAGCAAACCTCCAATCTTTGTTTATACACTTGTCAGAATTTTTTTTATATGTTTTGGTTCATTACTTATTGGGACCGTTCCAGAGCTGTTATTAAACTGTAATGTTCTGCGCATTGATTCGTCGTCAATACGAGACGGTTCAATAACTGTTCGAAATACAGAATCGAAACAAATCTGTAGTCATTATCTTCGTCGGCATCATCTCCAGAGTTGACAAGGAGGTACATCAGTGAAACGAGTGAGATTAGATGACGCTGCTGCTGCTGCAACGCCTATGTACACATGTCATTGATGTATTGTGGGGTAAGTGAATTATCACAAGAAAATAAAAATAATTAGGTAATGGTGTTCAAATCATAAAGAGTGCCTTCAATTGTCGGATTGCTATGTATAGGGTGCCGAGTTCTATAATTTCAACTGATTTAATGCCATTCTTCAATGAGGTTAGTATCATTCAAACCCAAGACTTGTGGAACACCAAGTCACTCAATTCACGAAATAAAACAAAAGACAAATCTCCTGATTTGCATTCTTTATTTGATGGACTTTATGATGGTTTCATCGCTCAAACTACAGAATTTCAGGAACGTGATTCAGGTATACTTTTTTCTCAAGTATCAATGTGATTGATTAGTAATATTTACTCGGTATTTCACGTTGAACTTATGAAAAAAGTATGTCTTAGGAAGTGAACATCAATAAGTTCAGCCCATTAAGCGGATGTTCGTATGTGAAACTACCTGTATGCATAGAGTGGAGGAAAGCTGTGGTAAATGTTCGTAAAGAGGGCAAACATTGTTTTGCGTGTGCCATTACTTATGCATTATATCCTGTATATGGTGAGGTGTCAGAAGTAACATCATATTCACATTTCTCTAGTGTCTTGAATGTCACATCCGGTCAGGAGAATCAGAAGTTTTTAGAAAAAGAATGATATTTCACTATATGTTCATGATTTAAGAAGTATATACGAGAAAGGTAAAATGGAGTACGAAATAGTTGGACCTTTATAGTACTCACAGAGAAGGCTGAGGAGACATGTTAATTCATCACTTATAACTGATGCTTTCGGTAATAGTCACTATTGTTATATCGAAAATCTTTCAAAGTTAGTTTCAAGTCATTTATGACCATAAAAAATACTTCTGTCATTCAATTTATGTTTATGAACAAAAAGTCATATCACCATACAACTCTGTTGAAGACATTGACAAAATAATTATCCACCACTTCTAATCACAGTGCTGGACTTGTATGGTCGTTATTCGGATGTTAAAGTTTGGACATCCGGAAAACCGTCACTGACTGATCGTGGGAAATATTTGACATTGTCATATACCAGCAAAATATCAGCCTATCCAAATAGTTCAGTGCATCGACATGTATTTGCAAGAAGGTTTCAGGGAACATTCTGTTCAAAATCTGTTCAAAATCTGTTTTTCCGTTAATCAACTATCGCCCCCATATGAAAGACAACTCTCTGAAGTTGAGAAACTTGTGTGAGCTAAGGACTAACGAGGTTTTACCTTTTAACGTGTGATTCCTAACAAGGTCGCAGAATAGTAGATGCATACAGCTGAATTCTGGCCTCCCCCCACCACTATGACGTATTAATTGCTTTTTTTATTGTAGTTTAGTAACATCAAGGCGATGTGACCTTGAAGGGTTTGATGCATGGATCGTTTAGAATTTTTTTCATATGAGATTTTGTGTGTGTGTGTGTGTGACGTAATGATGTAATTACATTTGATTGGTGTGTGTGTGTGAGAATGCACGGTACAGGGTTTCATCATGTGCTTGTCTATGTACAAACATACGTCTGCATATTTAGAAGTTCCTCCAAGTAATGAATGTTCCATCGGTGCGAGCCCACCAAGTTAGTCGTGTTGTGACGTCACAGCAATAACTGTTCAACGGCTAGAGAGCGACATGTTCACTCCACGACATGTGGCAGAGTAATGGGTATTCATCGGTGCGCCCTCACCTTCCTCTCGATGTAGTGAAGGCTGTGACGTAACACACCGCCCTAGGCTTGCCATCGATGGTGACACGCAGGCGGTCGAGGACTGTGCTAACGTCTGTCCTCTGCGAGAGCGCAACGACCACTGCTTGCTCGTACCGACAACTGTTATCGTATCAAGTTGGGAGGTGAGCTTAGCGCATGGAGTTGAGAGGTGGGGTTGGCTATGACGTCTTGACGAGTCCGATCAGACTGTATTTAAGAAGCGGACGAGTGTTGGTTATGTCAGTTTACATCAAGTGAGTTAGTGAGAACGTATCATACAAAATGTATTCCTGTGACTGTGGTAAATCTTTCACACGTAGTGATAATCTTCGTCGGCATCAGCTCCAGAGTTGCCAAGGAGGACCTGCAGTGAAACGGATGAGAGTGGACAATGCAGCACCTATGTATACCTGCAATTGTTGTAATGTGACAATTCCTATGACGCAAGTGAATTCTCACCGAAGAAGCATAAGTCATAAAAATAATGCATGTGTTCAAGTGTCTGATGGTGTTCAAATGATAACGAATGCATTCAATTGCCGCATTGCAACATATAGGGTGGAGAGTTCGGTTGTATCCACTGACTACATGTCATTTTTCAATGAGATTAGGCAGAAGGTCATCGAATTACTGGAATCGGCCATTAGGATCCATAAAAGCATCAAGGTGAATATGGAAGTTTTTGGGAATTATATTCTTCAGACTCAAGATTCGAAGGACATGAAGTCGTTCAATTCCCAAAATAAAATAGTGGACCAATCTTCAGATTTGAATGCTGTTTTTGATGGATTCCGTGATGTAATTGTGGCTCAAACGACAGAATTCCAGGAACGTGACTCAGGTATTTATTTTTATAAATTTCAACGAGATTGAATAGTAATGTTTTTTTTTATAATTTAGGATGGACTTGTGAAAAAATAATGTTTCTCGAGGTTAACATTAATAAATACAGTCCACTGGAAGGACGTTCATATGTGAAGCTGCCTGAATGCATTCAATGGAAGAAAGCTGTTGTGAATGTCCGTAACGAAGATCAACACTGTTTTGCTTGGGCTATAACATCAGCATTATATCCTGCAGATGGTAGAGTGTCCGAACTTACATCATATCCACATTTTTCCAATGTTTTAGATGTCACAGGTATGGATTTTCCGGTTAAAGTTAATAGCAAGAATATTGAAAGATTCGAAGATAGGAATGATATTTCAATTAATGTTTACGGTTTAGAGAGTAAATTTGAGAAGGGGAAAATAAAGTATGAAGTGATTGGTCCATTGCGATACTCACAGAGAAGACTCCGGAGACATGTCAATTTGTTACTTATAACTGATGACACCGGTAATGGTCACTATTGTTGGATCAAAGATCTTTCAAGATTAGTTTCTATTCAACTATCAACACATGGACACAAAAAATATTTTTGTGATGGATGTTTGATATATTTTTCTAACGAGAGGTTGCTTTTACGTCATAAGATGAATGATTGTAATCACGTTAGTACCACAACACCAACCACCAATTTTAAGAGATCATTGTCATGTCACAGGGAAAAAAAGATCACATGCCGCTCATTGAAAATGTAATTTGAATTTCAAAATGCCTAATTTTATACCTATAATTTTTCATAATTTAAATGGGTACGATTGTCATTCATCATAAAAGAATTGTATAGGAATAAAGAGAAAGTTGATGTTATCCCGCAAACTAAAGAGAAATACATATCTTTCACGACGCATCTCTTTATACACATGTTTACAGATAAAGATGGTAAGGTTAAGAAGAATTATCTCAAAATGAGATTTATTGATAGTTATACATTTATGACTAATTCGTTGGGGAAGTTGGGTGCTGACTTGACCTCTGATCAATGTTTGGAGATGCATAAACATTTCCCACAAACTGAGAAATTCAATTTGATGAGACAGTTTCCACATAGTTCATGTATTTCCATATAGTTCCGTTGATAACATCGACAAATTGAATTATCCATCACTTCCGACAAAAAATCAGTTTTACGACACAGTCAGTTGTGAACATATATTGGAAACTGATTATGATAGGGCAAGAAATGTGTGGAATTCATTCGAGTGCCAGAATTTGGGTGAATACTCTGATTTGTATTTGAAGTCGGATGTATTGCTATTATGCGATATTTTTGAAAACTTTCGCACCACAAACTTAGAGATATATAACTTAGTTCCAGCACAATATTATACTGCACCTGGATTATCTTGGGATGGCATGTTGAAGTAAAGGATATTGAATTGGAATTACTAACTGACATTGATATGATTCACTTTTTTCAAAAAGGTATACGAGGTGGAATTAGTCAGTGTAGCGAGAAAAAACATGTAGTAAATAATAAATTTTCACCAAATTATGATCCCAATGAACCTTCCACATTCATTACATATTTAGATGTAACAAATCTATACGGTCATAATAT
>WOGO01000988.1:0-19890 GCA_015342085.1 Leptinotarsa defecta | reverse complement strand
GTATATTGCTATTTGGTCGAAAAAAATCGTGTCAAAAATACTTTCAACACTAGTGTTAAAAATATTTTCAACACGCTACTATGTAAGCATCATCTTTTATTACCCTTGACAACCATTAAATAGATCACTTTTAAAGACAGTTGTATAAAAAAGAATTTCTAATTTTCATCAAACAAAGTAATGACTAGGATAATCTATTTTTCAGATCTGCAGGTCGTGGAGACTCGATAATTGTCAAATCTTTTGTGGCAACCCAAATGAGAATTTTATTGTTTTTCTGGTTATACTTTCACGAAATGTTCAATCTTTCTAAAAACAATCATTCTCTATACTGAACCGCCATTTAGAAACTCAAACAATATCAGTCTTAGAAAGCAAAACTCAAGACTGGCTCAGTCTCATCAATGGATAATTATTGAATATGTCATTAGGGATAATAGCGAACAAGTTACCTGGATTCGGACTGAACTCATTCATTTCACAGTTCGACTTATTTGTTCACTATGTCCAAGTTCTGTACGGTTTTGTTGTGTGCAGTTATGATTACAGTTAGTGTTGCAGAAGGTATTTCATAATTTTTTTGACTTTGATAACAATTATTTGAAGTGTGAAATATAGAAATGCTCATAAATATCATTACAGTTCTAAAGAAATATATTTCACATGACTCTCATCGATCTGCAAAGTAATAGCAGGTTTTTCATCTAACTTTTCCTCTCGTCATTTTGAATAAATTGTTACCTAGCTTACTCACCTAGACAGCTCATTACGGATCAAATTCACGATTCTTCAATTCCATACATCTTGTGCAAATTTCATATTACTTCAGAAACGACGAAACAAAGTTCATTCGCCTATTTCTGCCATTTTAAAATATTTTTTATTTAATTAGTCTATTCTCTATTGTTTATTACATCATGAATATAAATGCAGATTATATCGTCATTGAAGATATGAGAAATAGAATAATTTATTTTCTTGAAGAAGTTGCGAAAACTTCATGAAACCATAACCATACATAAGCAATACAGGTTATTGTTAATTTTTTGAAGAAATGTACAAGTTCAATCAATAAACAAAATCATACCTATATGATGCAATTCGATTTATAACTACTGATGACAATATTTTTTCCATATACCGATAAATGAATAAGATAAAAGTTTTATTTTGAGTTATTTTCCAGAAATCATATCCTACATACAGTATATAGTACATAATACTCGCTGAAAAATAAATTCATGACTTCCGTATACATCAAGTGAACTGTTTACTCAATATCCTGAAGACGCCAATTTGGTTGCTGAAACGCTTGTCGAGAAATTGTTGGAGTTCTGGTGTTTGGGAAAAGTGTTTGTTTTCGATTTCTCAGATTCAATCAGAGTCATCAGATTCAATCAAGCATCTAATAAGTTTGATCAAAAAGTATAGTTATATAGAAGACATTATAGATTAGTTTGATGAACTAGTTTCTGTATGGCGAAACGCGTTTTGAGGGAAATTCATTGTGAGAACTTTATAATAATTATCATGGATAGTGTTTCGCATTTTTATCACACGTTAAAAGGTTAGACCTCGTTAATCCTAAGCTCGCACAAGTTTCGACTTGTGAGAGTTGTCGTTCGTAGAGGGGTGACATTAGGCTAACGAAAAAAATATTTCCACAGAATACATTTTTAACGGGTTAGAGTATCTATAATTCAGAAGTTCAATCAATTAATCAATCAAATCAATCAAAATATACTTTATTTTCGAAAAAACTCTTGGTTTGTTGACAAAGTAGAATATACACGTACAAAAAAAAATTAGGCAAAATACACACAAATATGTGAAATATAAATAAAATAGAATAAAAATAAAAATAAAATTGTTATATAAACAAGCAGTATATAAACGTATACATTTATCAATTATACATTTTATTCAATAGAATAAGTGTCAATGAATAAATAAAATATCAATCATAAAATGTTATATTTGAACATTTTGTCAATTTTACGACTTATAATTTAACAGCCTAATCGAGTATGTACAGTACCCGCAATAAATCACAATTTCACTGGAAGTTCTCATTGTGAAATTCTTGCAAACTATAATAGGGTCTGCTCGCGAGAAATTTTTTGTGTATTTTCTGAAGCTGTCAATACTATCGTAGCTATTTCTAAAATGAGACGGTAAGTGATTATACATTTCAACACCGTTATAGAAAATGGAGTCCTTTACTAGGGATGAAGAAGGCAATGGTAATTTGAAATTATTTTTAGATTTAAGGCGAGTGCTATGACACATGCTATTTGCTTCCTAAGTTTGATATTTGGAGTAAATGTATAGTTCATTTATATTTTCAACAATGAAATCCTGTACACTTTTCTAGATCATTTTCTAGGCCATGAAATTTTTGTTAACACAAGTGTTCATTTCTGTTCAAAATGGTGGTGTTAGGAGCCTTTTATCTAAACTCTACAAGACAGCACTCTGACATTGTCTATAAAACTATAAGTTTTTTTTTTTTAATAACATTTTTTACTTCGACTTACTCGAAAATCTTGATAGAAAAAGGAGATTTTCAATCTACAACCTTTGAAGTACTTATACCTCTTTTTCTATAAAAAGTGAAGAATGGTTTTTTGTTATTTTTTTGATCCAGTAAGAAAAAAATTAAAGTCTCAGATCTTATTTATTTACTCATCAGTATCAGCAATTCACATTTTTTGACAAATCCGAGAGTTATTCAATAGTGTCGGGATTATTATAGCGTTTTGATAATTTTGAACATATATAGTTGTAATAAAATATAAGTTACGGTTACTTTTCTAGAATTGTAATTTCAACAAGTAAAAGTGTCATTCAGACACATTTTGCTTGATTAACATTTGTTAATACTAACTACCACTGATATGCAGTCATTGTTTATTTCCAAATAAGGGTAACTGCATTTTGACTTTTTGTTTGACCATAAGCATTTGAATAATAAAAAAAATTACATCCCCAGATGTTTCCTTCAGATACAAAAATAAAAAGTCCACCCAAACAGCTACTTTTGCCTACAGATATCAAATTAAAAATTTTCAATATATTGCTGTCAAATAAAAAGTGATTTCTCCTCAACTGAAGGTACTTATGAGGAAGTAGTTGTTTAATATAAACTGTGTTTTACAGCTTATATTCAATAGATACAACTGTGAATAATCCACCACTACATTATAGAATTTCATTTATATGAAAGTTTTTCTTCCTTGTTTGCATTTTTTCATTATTTTATACTAATTGAGAAGTGGAAAGCCAAAAGCAGGTTTCATCCTAAACATCAGTCCTTAAAATGTTTTTTCACAAGGTTAGTCTCGTATAAGTTCTTCAAATCTCATGTTGCACATAACTAAGTTATTTATGTAGATTATCAATGTTGTTTTGAATTTTTACATTTTTATCTACTAACAGAGAAGTAGAAAGTTGAGTTAGTTCCATTTAACTTCACTAACAATGGATAATATATAAAAACATTAATATTGAAACAAGAGTTGTAGACAATAAGTTATACCATGTTACACTGAATTGAGTCGTTCATGTAGATTTTTTGAATAGCCAGAATATAGAAATTGACACTATTTCAGGATGTGATGAACGACATGGACCTCATTCTGATGGGTGCTGCTCGATCGTCTTATGCATCTGATAGTTTGAGATCTTTTTTTGTTGGAATTAGATCAGGTTATGCCAGTAATGGAAAACCCCTCTACCTATGTATAGGAAAGGTAACAACTGGTCTAAACATGGAGGAAGTTGAAAATCTTGCAAAAAAAATTAAACTGCAAGGGAAGAAATTTGAAAATTTCAACTCTGAAAACCTGAAATTTGGCAAAGAAACTCCAGACTACTACATCGACCCAGAAAATTCTTTAGTATTCGAAGTGAGAGCAACAGAGCTGATTCGTAATACCGATAATGCTTACAAAACTGGTTACACTTTACGCTTTCCAAGAATCCTCAAAATACGTGAGGACAAACCAGTTGACGAATGCATGTCGATCAACGAATTATTAGAACTCACAAAAAATAACAAGTCCGTCATCAAACTCAACAAACGCAACATAGAGTTGGAGGAAATACTAAAAACCAAGACGAAAAAAGTTAAACAGAAGGATATAATCATGCCAACCATTCATGACTCTAAGAAAGTATCTGACATATTGGACGGATATAATATTTTTGTAATGAATGGTAGCCCAGAAATGGATAAAGAAAAAGCTGACAGTATAATAAAGAAAGCCGGAGGGACAGTGTCATATAGAGTGAAAGAGAATGTTGATATAGTCCTGGCAGGTGATAGATCAGAAAAAATCAGGCAACTAATTCAGAAAAGACCCAAATATGACATCATAAATTTAGCATGGCTGAACAGGGTTATAGAAGATGGCAATATTCTAGGCTACGATCAAAAGGAAGTTTATTATATAGGTTATAATTACAAGAACTGTTTATCAGATGAATTGGACAAATATGGTGACAGTTTTACTATAGAAACTGATGATGACAAACTGAAAAACACTTTTCAAACCATTTCAGACATGGGAGAATTTTCAAGCCTAGGCACAACAGTGAGACTTCATAGGAGAAAGTATTTCAACGAATATTTTGCTTACTTTGACAAGTTCTCCATTCCTGATGATCAAAATTCTGAAATAATTTATGATTGTTTTATTGACCAGCTTGAGTTCCAATATTACGGGGGAAATGTCTGCGAAAAAATTTATGAAAATGTGAACCTGATAGTGTATAATGGCCAAAGTGACAGAAAAGTATTCTTGGAAAATTATCTTAAATCTTTGAATAATACAAGAATTGGGATCAAGACTAAAACTTTCATTTATGAGTAAAATTTTTGTTATTGCCAAATGCCTGATGTTTGCGAGAAAAGTTAATCATATTTTGCTCAATCCCAAAAATTTTTTCGACAAAAAATGCTGTGATAATTGGAATTGAAAAGTATTGTGTTGCAAGTTAAGAAAGTCACTAATTACAAAAAAAGGAAAAAACTATGATATGAAGAGATTCCTATTTATTCAATTAAATTTCTTACAATTTCATTTCCATAACATGTTTTTTATATTTATGATGAGGCAATTTTATTTGTGGAGGATATTATATATTACCTTGTAATTCTATTGTATGCCGCCGTTACTGATACTATATACATTGGACCCATTGATTTATTTGATTTGTCATTGTTTTAATACAATATTTTGTTAAATAAATTTTTTGAAACTCTCATGAATATTATTTATTTAGAACAAAAATCAAAAATGGAGGCAAACAAGTGGATTATTCTTTTCAAATTGTTTACAGTTTAAATTGAAATGCATCTCTACTTTCTGTGTATCCTAAATAGACAGATATTATATTCATCTTTAGGTTGCTTTTACTAGATAAGATTAAAAAAAAAACGAAAACACTAACTTTCATCAATTTCAAATCAACATGAAGCTATACATACAATATATACTAAACACAGAGAGAATTGATCTCGCTTTTGGATATAATTGTCTAAGGCAGGGGTTCCCAACCGGTGGTACACATACCACCAGTGGTACGCGGGAACGTTTTAGGTGGAAGGTTTCAGTGATGCAGCAGTGAATAGCAACATGCTGTTAATAGCAAACATGACTCAGCTCACGGATCACTGGAAAAACGAAATACCCATAACCCAGTGAACGACCTGACATCTTTGTTTTTATATTACATTGGAATTTATAATTCCTAGGTAATAAAACAATAAAACACTTTAGGAATTTTAGCTAGGAATCCCCAGATAGTACAATTGGTAAACAAAGTGTATTTCATTTTTTAGCTGTGGGTCTTACTTTCACTTGGTATTACAGGTTCCTTGTGGGTGTTGTAATTATCAATTCCGATTTCATATAAAAAAACTGAAGTATGAAACGATTTCTGACGCCCTCTTCTACTTCAAAGGATTGTGCTAAAAAACCTAAATTACTGGCCAATCGTAAATACGGTGAAAGCTACTCACAGTACGGTTTTATAATGAAGTCAGGGACTGAAACCAGTGACATTCTTATTCCTCAATGTGTTATATGTCTTGAAACATTTTCGAACCAATCCATGAAGCCTTCTTTACTGATGCAACACCAAAATACTAAGCACCCTGATTTGATTGGTAAGCCCATTGAATTTTTTAAAAGATAATCTAATTTTTTAAAGAAAGAAACCCAATGTTTGACGAAGTTTGTCAATACTGATACTAACTTGATAAAGGCATCATACCTTGATAGTTTAGGAATTGCAAAAGATGGAAAGCGTCACATAATAGGTGAGCCGCTTTTACTGCCGGCCGTTGTGGATGTGGTTCAAGCCGTGTTAGGAGAAAAGGCAGCTAAAGAAATTAAAAAAATACCACTATCAAATAACACAGTAAAAAGACGAATTAACGATATGTCTAATAATATCGAAGAACAACTGGCTTTAAAACTCCAAGAATACACTTATTTTGCACTTCAAGCTAACGAAAGCACTGATGTTAGAAACATGGCGCAGCTACTTGTTTTCGTGCAATTTGATTCTAATGAAGAGGTGATAAAAGAGTTTTTTTCTGCAAACCAATTGAATCACATACCACAGCGGAACTCATTTTTAAGGTAATTGATGATTATGTGCTCAAAGTAGGCATTTCCTGGTACAAGTGTATTGGGGTACAAGTGTATTGGCTTGTGTTCAGATGGGGAAAAGATATGTCAGGAAAATTGACAGCTAGCAGCAAAAAAGAAGGAAGTTGCTCCTGAATGCAAAAGTATGTATTGTGTCATACATCAGAAGCATTAGCTGCTAAAGGTATGTTGAAAAATCTTAACTCTGTGCTATCAGATGCTGTGAAAGTTATTAACTTCATAAAGGCTAGGACTCTAAACACAGCCTTCACAATCAGTGACAAAAATAAACTCCTTCAAGAGAAAGTTGGTCCTGTTTTGTTCACAAATACATGAGGAGAATTTATCTGCATTCCCACTCTATCATCATTTTTTGAAGAAAATGAAATATCTCCAATGCTAGATGTGGTTGCAGATATCATTATTCACTTGGAAGGCTTTCATAAAAGCTTTGAGAAGTATTTCTCTGAAGATTACTCAAAAGTGGACTGGATCAGAAATCCTTTTTCGGGAACCTCACCAAATGAATTGGAACTAAAAGAAAGTTTTATCGACCTTACTGAAGATAGTCCCATGAAAGATTATTTTAAAGAGAAATCTTCAACTAATTTCTGGATCGGATGTAAAACCGAGTACCCTTTACTCTTCCGGCAAGCTCTACTATTTTTGATACCATTTGTTACGAGTTACTTGTGTGAGAGTGGATTTTCTGAACTCTTGTACATAAAAAATAAATATAAAAGCAGAATAAGTGTTGAAGAGAACTTAAGTTTCGCACTAAAGACTATAAAAGTATATTTTGTATGATGATTAATTTTTTGCTGACTTTTCAATATTTTTTTATTTGTATGTATTTAGACCTATGGGTAATAAATAAAACTGTAAATTAATACCATTTTAATATTTTTATTCCTCCTTTATTATAAGCATGTTATAAATAAACAAATATCTAACCATTAAATATGAAGTTTTCTCAGGAATTTAGTTAAAAAAGCCTTTGAACACGTTTAGAAGATTAAATATTATACGTTTATTAAAATATTTAGGTCTGGCGGTACGCCAATATTTCTCAAAAAGCCAAGTGGTATGCAGGTGCAAAAAGGTTGGGAACCCCTGGTCCAAAGTATTAAAATGCTCCTTCAAGGTTTTCATTTCTCTCACAAAAGTGTAAAACAGTTGAATTCAATTTTTCTGTAGCCTAGATAGTACATGAGATAACAAAAAACACATTAGGAATAAAATTTCATTTATTTCCATTAAACCAATTTTGTTTGCCTCAAAAGAATTCTAAGAAAACTGTCCGAACATTTTTTTCATGATGAAACATGGCAAAAAACATATGTTTTTGAAAATCAAGGATAGCCATGAACATATTTTTATGAGCAATACATTCAGGATATATTTGTCTGTGAATGGAAAAATATGGATTCAAAAAATGAGAATATGTAAATTTCTTTCCATTTAGAATTTGATATCAGTTATATTTGAAGGTTCAAATATTCATAGACTACAAAATTAGTACACTTCATTAGGTTGTAACTCTTGGTAAAAAAGATGATTTTCACTTACCAGCAATATTTGTCCGTCAAAATTGGGAGAATCCATTTGTAAAGGATTCATCCATACAGTATCTAAACTGTCTTCAGATGGCTCTTTCATAGGAGATTCTTGTTTGGCAGATTTGCTGGATCTCCTCTTTGAAAGATACTTATTGGGTTGGGAAGAAATATTAAAAGTGGCCTTTGCATTTTCGATGTTATCTTGTAATCCAGTGAGTCGTAATCCTTTTCTAAAACCAGCTCTGCCAAAATCCAGGATGCCTTCAACCATACCAGCAGCTTCATCCTTAAAATCCAAAAATGCTCAAGTCAGTTATCCATGTTATGTAATGAAAATGAATATGAAATATTCGTTTGCCAGTTATGTAGTTGTAAATAGATAAAGCTTCACAAGAATTTACTTATAACTTTATGAAAGTCTGAACAGCTCCTGCAGCTGTTGAGTAAACTTCTAGAGGTGAACTCCTGATAGGCATAGGGAAAACTGTAAGTCTTTAAACATAGATTATTTCAAAGGATTAGATACTTTGTATTTACTAGAAAATTAAGACTACTCATGGACAGTTTGAAAATTGTGGATTCTCGTCAATATTTTATCTTGTGTTGTTTTTTTTGTAAATATCTATTCTAGAAGGTATATTGAAGTTAACCAGGAGTACATGAACTGGCATTTGAATTTGACCACCCGATACAATATACCTATGCTCCCAAAGAGAATCTGGTTTCCAAACCGATGACAGTATGTCTGTTGAATCATAACAATTGGAATCAAAATTATTTTTTTTAATGAATCATTCTAATTCCTATATCTAGTCCATACTCCGTAAAAATTATATTGATCTTTGTTTCTGATATAGATCAAATCTCTTTGAGATCATCAAAATAATAATTATTTATTATTCTATTAAGTATTAAATTCATTAATAGTATTATTTCAAATAACATTTTATTAGTTTTACTGTGAAGTTTGCAAAACTGCAATGTGTTTTGCTATACCATAACTTTCTCAAGCATTTTCATACTCAGCATGCTTGAGAAAGCTTTTGTACAACAAAACACGTATTGCATGCTTCCTGAGAAATCTATTGTATAGTGAAATATGTGTTGCATATTTAATTATGAAAATACTTGACAAAGTTATTGTATAGCGAAATACATGGTTTGGTAAACTTTCCAGTGAAAATCTTACAATAAAATGTTACATTTATAGTGTAATGTAAAAGAAGAAAAAAGTCAATCCGAAGCAACATCTAACTACTAAGCGAAGATTGCAAATTTGTTAAGCAGAAATTGGTGAAAAAGAGAAAATTTTCATGCACTTCATACCTTTTGCTGTAAAACGGATGTAATGAAAGTGTAAAAGTGTGTAACATTTAGTAAGGACAATGAACATTTAACAGATCCTCACCTGAAAATCTCCAATTTTGTGCAAAGCACTATTCACTGTGGTCTCTTGCAAATCCTTTATATTGTGCAAGGTATGAACAGTGGCATCACCTGAAATCACAAACTGCTTTCCAAATATCGTTCATACCATAATACATCATCATAATCATAATAATCATTTTTTGCAACAAATACTTTCATCAATAACTTTAGCAGCAATGTTAACAGAATATATAATTTTCAGTTATTTGACTGTGGTTTTCAAAAAAGTATTAGTGACTCTATAGTGGATATTTTAGAAAAGAAGATAAGACATACTTTCAGAATAAAAAATTAGATATATTTTCAACATTTGCAATATTTATAATGATTACAACACCCACAATGTATTTGTATGCTGTATCTGTATGTTAATATACTCAAGGCTTCATCTTACCAAATTTATAAGTATATGTTTGGTGGAGGCTTTGTCTGCAGGATCATGTGCAGGCAAAGCTTACGACTATATGGAAGGGATTTTTTTGGAAATAATCGGATGGTTCATTCTGTCTGAACTGACCCGAATTCAGGGTTATGAAAATCACGATGGTCAAGAGATGGCCGCCGCGGGGCAGACCGGCGCGATCAGAAGTATCTTGCGTGGGCAGAAAAATTCAGTCGGTCAGTAGTGCTAGAGTAGAGTTGTGAGCAACATGTCACGTTTTCGTAACACAAGTTTACATTGAAGAAAACTATTGGAGCCAAGCCTACAAATGAGAACGTATTTATTATTACCCAAAGATGGTGTTCATTCTATACATGAAGGAAGAAGTAATTTTGTTGAATTTTCTACCCTTTACGAGCTGAGGTGAACATTTTTACTGTCCGATAGAGCAGGTTTTGACAAAATACACGAGATAAATTCTCCATTATCAAATTCTATTTGGTATTGGTAATAAAATATTTTTCTACACAACACTCCTGTAATCGCGAGCGACCTAATCACACTAGTTTGTTCTCGTCACTTCCGCGCCGCCGTCGCTCTCTTCCCGCCCGTGCATCGCTCGATCACTCCGCCCCGCCACCACTTATTTCATACGCGTCACCTATACTGTAGATGTTGTTGTATGCATCGCCACCGTTCCGGTGTCGCGTCGCTTCGCCATCGCTCGGCAGTCGCCGTTTTCGTACCCTCAGCCTATTCATCTTTTCATTTACATGTGATTTTTTTAAGCAGCTTGGTGTGTATAAGGAATAAATATAGACCATATACATCAATTAGGCTTGCACATGTACGTCAAAAACCTGTTTCAACACTGATAAGTAGGATTGTGTTCTAGCCACAGGCAACAATTTTTCACCATTGAAAAATGATATTTTTCAAACATAGTTATTTGGCTACTGAAAATTTTTCAGTATTTGGGGTTTCATTGCTGAGTTATAGTTATAAGAAAGGTCAATTTTCAGGCGAAGAAACTGAATTTGACTTAATTGCTGTTGAATATTCTGTAGGGTTTGAAAGACCACTATTTTCATTATCAATTTTCCATAATTTGTTATTCAATACCTAAAACTCAAAGAACTATTTACTCACTGATAGGTTTTATAGAGCTCTTGAGTCCTTCCATAGTGTTGTGAGTGGTAAGTTTCATTTCATTCAATAAAATATTGGCTGCATGTGCTGGAGTTTCCTCTACATAATGCTCAAGTTTTGCTAAAAATTTCAAATTGTATCATAAAGTCTATATTTACGGATTGAAGATATTTACCAGGATCCCAGAAACTGGTTTTTCCACTAGGTTTTATACTTTCCATTGTCACAGGTAAGGCGTCAAGCGGATCTTGACCTAAAGAAACACCCAGTGCCAAATCTTTGGAGTCACTATAAGTTTTGATGCTTCTGTTTATATTTGGCTCATGGATTTTAACCGCATCTGTAGTATCAAGCTTTTCTGGAAGTTCTTCTTTCAGTTCCTCTGCACTGTCAAGTTTCTGCAAAATTCATATTTCAAATAAAGTGGTCCATCAAAACTTATTCAACAACTAACCTTCATTCTTTTTGTACTATTTCTGATTTTGGGATGGTTTGAAAGTAATTTGCCATTTCTTGATGAAATTTTAAGTTCTGTGGAATTTTGTTTCATGTTCACATTGGATTTGATCGATTCCATTATCTTTCCAGAATTTTCTTTACCAACATGTCTCTTCTTTTTTGTGTCATCATTTTTATTCTCTACAGTTGACTTTCCTTCTACTTTGTTTTTAGGTGTTGCTTTGGAGTCCAATACGTCATAATACTGAGAAATACTGATACGAGTATAAGCAGATAACTTATATTGTTCTTTGATGGCTTTAGATGCCAGAGATTTCAGTAAAACATAATTCAGAACTTCAGGATTTGAAATCAGTTTCAATAAAAATGAAGTAAGTTTTCTTGCCATGATTGAAACCAAAATCTGGCACGGCAGGGAATTCCACAACTCCGAATTGATAAAGTGCCGAAGTAAGTTTATTGTAAGATGATGTATGAAATAATCTTTCGCCTTTGAATTATTACTGCAAATGTGTGAATACCTGAAAACGAATTTTTATCTAGTCACTTTAACTTTCCAGAAGTTTCGCATAGTCGGTCAGTGTTGGTTGGCACTATTTTTATGATTTCTTGAAAACTTAAAAGGATGGAGGTGAGTTTGTAGTCAAGTACCTATGGCAAAAACTAGTCTCTGAGCCAGAATGATAATTGGTACATAGATACTTATCTTTATGGACATGTAAATTGAATTGATCAGAGTACATCAAAGGAAAATACCTACAATTTGGAAAGCGATAAATACATAAATCTTTTCTTTCTTCATAGTTATCTTCCCAGTAAATAGCACCACCTCTATATGTGCCAGTATCAAAACAGAAGCTAGATATAGGTTTAAAATTGTTTTTATTAGACTAGGTAGTGATAATAAGTGGAAAATTTAGTCTACTACGAATCCAATGTTGAGAAATTGAGTCATTAAGAAGTAGATCTGAAAAATAGTCAATCACAGAATTTTAGATATAGATAAAGATTATTTTTCTGATATATAAAATACAGCTATTTTGACAACCCTAAGTATTCTGATATCGCTAAGCATAATCAGAATTTGGAACAATCAACTAATTTTATTTAGGAAGCTATGATAAAGGAAATTTGGTTTGCTATATTGAATTTTTTGTATAATTATGAAACTTTTCCAAAAATAGAATTAACACTCATTTTGTCTGCAAAGTTACATGGCTGACAGATTTGGAATAGCAATGACGCTGTCGAGGTGGCTCGTGGAGTTATTAACATAACCTACCCAGAACACTAGGCTATAACAAAAATCAATGTCGTTGACACCATAGAATACTCATTTTGATTTTTGTACATTCAGTAACATGAAAAATAAGTATTTATGAATAGATGAACCTCTAGAGGACAGATTGGCACAACGACTCATGTATGAAAAGATTCAGCGAGACTACTGGAAAATTATTTACTTATGTAATATGAATTTACCTGTATAGTTCCTCAACAGTACCACCATACTTGTCCCTACGCTTTAGACTTCTTCTGAACTCCTTCAAGTGTTTGAGATAAATATTCAGAATGCTATGTATAACCACTTTAATATTAATCCCTGCTTGTACTTCTACCAGTCTGGTAATAATTTCTTCTAAAAACAACCTACTTTCTTTAGTAAAGTCACAATCATTACTGATATCCTTGTACCATTTACTGACAAAGTATTTGTCAATATCATCTACCAAAATTTTAAGTTTTTCTGCATTTGGTTTGTGGTTCAACTTCTTTTTAGTTCCACTTTGCTTTATACTTTTGATGAACTGCAAAGGTTCATTCTTCTGTAGGAGTTTGTGAAGACATACAAAGGTAATACACATAGAAAGAAACCATACTGATATTGTAGAAAATAGAAATATTGCAGAGCTCACTGGAAGTATGACAATTTTAGTGTTGACTACAGATACTGAAAGTAACAGACCGAATCCTATAAAAATAATTTTCCAATCCAATAAAAATTGTAACTGCATTTTCAGTGGAACAACTCCTTACTTAAGATCGATAATTTGAAGATAGCAGGCGTTTCATCAGATAATTGTTTATCATTACAATGGGATCATTGGGAGATATTAGTGATTACTAATGTACTTCGCATAATAGCAAGCATTCTGTTATTTATTTATTTCATTTCAAATGAAGTACAGTACAGAGAGGGGAAGCGAAAATATTTGAAATTAGTGTACGTCACCTGTCAAATGTCAATAGTGAAAAAAATAACAGACAACAGGGTTTGTTCGAAGAGAAGTCTCCATTCTAAACACTGGGAACATTGTTAAAACATGGAAAACATGTTCGAATATGAAGAGAAAAACGATTCTCAATACTGTTTTGGTCTCTGTGTAAACGTTCATCTGCGAGGTTTACAAAACTTTATATTACGTACACTGTATATACATATATATAATGTATACACACATTGTAATAATTTGCAAATTATATAATAACTGTATAAAGTTTATTGTTTTCAAATTGTGGTAGGTGGAAGTATCAAAATAAAAAGGTTAATGAAAAACTGATTGTGATTAATTATTGGTGGTTTTGTTTTTTATTATATTTTCTCAACGGGCCAGTGTCTAATGGAATGAAAATATTGAACTATAGAAAAAATATTCAGGGTTTTCAAAGGAATCGGTGAATTACTGTTAGCGCTCTATAACCTTTTTCCTACAGTCCTAGCCGGTGATATACACAAGGCTCTAAAATAGTTTATTCTGTTGGTTTTCTCACAAACCAGAAACAGTCGAAGAAGCCCTGTACTCCCAAAACTGTCTGAATTTTTTGAGAGATAAAAAATATTATCTTCGACAACGACCGCTGACGATTCATCCACTGTTTTTTCTTTGTATATAGACTAATCACAAAGGTTTTCCTCTACAGCTTCCACTGCGAGAGAGCCTCGTTTATCTTAGATATTCAAGTATCAGGCTTTGTCTTTGAAGGACAATTGCGAGTCCAGCAATGCATCTGTGGTTCAGCCTAGCATCACTAATGGGACCTATGACAGGCTAAAACAGAACTGTCTGGTGTTGAATCTTCAATTCGTTGTGTTTTGTGCTCTGGTTTTCAAATAATCTAACTCAATTTATTGTCACCATTATAATATCTACAAAAAATATATTCTATGAAAAAATCAATAATAACTTGTCATTTCGAATATTTTTAACGATTAGTAAATGAAGGCTTCGTGGAGGTGAATTGATTTTTATAAAGTAAAGGTGATAACATTTCCCCTTATGAAGTCGACATCTAAGGGATCGACGAAAGACTCAATCCTTGAACATCAATGATAAACGAGGCCCCCCAAGGCGGTCAGTTGCAAAGCCAAACTTCGACATTGACCACCGAACCGAACGAGATTCTTCGTCTATCTTTTCAGCATAGACTTTTCGATATCTATGGAAACACCACCACAAATTCAAACCTTGCTTATCTATCTGAACCACAGTTCAAGGACTACGGGAAAATACTTGCTTGTTTGTAATTAATAAACTCAGAAACTACATGATCGATTATTAAATTGTTTCCATCTTTAGAAATCTGTATCGTGAGGGGGTATATTAGATGTATATTATTTAGTTACTGCTTCAACTTAGGATATTTCTCTGACAATTTCATAACAGAAGTTGAAAATATTACAAAGTACTCACGAAGTTATTTATATACCATTCACCACTTGCGCATTCTTTTAATGACCTAATATAAAAGTCATGAACAATCATGAACGCTTTTGTAGGTAAATAGGAATTAATAATTCTGTTATAGTCAATAAATATTTCTTTGAAACACAATCGAACATAGTTCTTAGAACCTCTAAAATCAATAATGTTCATCATCTGACGCTGTTATTTGAAATTTACACTTTTTGCTATCAAAATGATCTTTTCAACATTCTTCGAGGTAAGTAAATCCAGAATATTGCAAGCAAATGTAAAATTTTTCAAAATAATCATGTCAGGCCAACTTTCTTGCTTTGTAGATAAGATTTACAAGGTTTTGTGAAAATATTTCTTTCAGGAGTGCCACCATTTCAGTTTCAGATTTCACTACCTCAATACATATTCGACGTTTCCCTTTTCTCAATAGAATAATTGCGAATCTATATCTGTAACCTTCAGCATAGAAAAATTATTAGTATTTCTAGCAAGGAATGAAAAAATTTATGTAGTTTTGGAATACATCAATGAACAATAATCCGTGGATAAAAAAATGTTTATCCCAATTTTTTCATTAATTATGCATTTGTTAATTAATAATTATTTTATGAACTGAAAGTTAACATAATTAAGATAATTAACAAACTAAAACCCTAGATTTTTTTTCTTAAAAATTTTTTTCGTAATATACTAATTGATGAAAATCATGATTTTTAGAGAAAAACTGTCCCTTAAAAAATTCATTTGTTGCTAAAAAATGCGTTTATTCATCAACAAACGTTTTTTGCGACCAGATACTAAAATTGAGGCACCATTTTTTTATCATAAATTCTATTTTTCTTGGAGGTTCGAAAAAAATGTTTTTCGTTTTCAATTTGTTTATTTGAAAACTAAATTGTTATAAAAAAATTCATTTATTTTTTGAATACCTAATTATGTAGTGAATGTAGCCATGTATGTTTCTTTTTTAATTTTTTTTCTGCTTTTCATATACCTAGCTTTTAATATTATTATGGCTTGAAACTTGTTTTTTCATCCGCTCTTTTGTTTTCAAAATCAGGTATAATAACTCCTAAACTATTGCAGACATGACAATAATGCTTCAAGTATTTTTTGTTTATTATTAATTCGTTTACAATTTCAGCTTTTTATTTGAGTTCTAACTTCATTATTTATTTCATTGATAACTATTGTTTAAAACAAAATTCCAAGCCTTTTTCTACTATTATTTTTACTAATTTTTTTATAACTTTTATAATTTTCTTCAGCGTCTTTTCGAACTTTTCCTCAAACTTTCTACATGACAATATGAATCGAATGACAACTTGATCGACTATATTAAAATTCTGACTCATTTTTGTTTGTCAAATATGATGTTGACAAATAAATCTGAAAAATATTTTCATTTACACGCTTTTATTAGTTTCACTTGTATGTTTGTTTGTAATTGAATCCTTTGGGCTCGATTTTGACTGACTTCACACGGACAGATTTATTTAAAACTTCAAACACTTATCAAGAATCGATAACAATACAATAATTTCATGATTTATCTCAGTATCCTGATCAGGATCGCCAGGATTTAATAATTTCCTCACAGTCTCTCTGTGAGAGAAAGTGAGACAACCACACTGTCTGCGTATGCGTATATATTTTATATTAAAACAAATAAGCTTGAAATAAAAAACCAAACTGAAAAGTGGAAAATAAATAATAGTTTTACACATTTCATTTGGTTTTGAATGATATACCATAATTCCAAAATACCAGGCACTAAATTCTCAGAAATGACTGACGTTTTCGCCTTAATCTGTCTCTTGTAGTGGCGTATGAAAATTATACTAAAGAGGCGAGGAAAATAGAATCACAATCTTGACAACAATGTTTTCGTTTTTATGCAATAATATTTCTGAGAATTTAGTGCCTATTATTATGCAATTGTACGTACCAATTTTAGTTATGTAGTGGAAGCAACCGATACTTGATGCAAATCCATAACGTATTTAAATAACTTTTTTGTGAGATTTTCACTAATACGCAACACGTATTTCACTATGCATGAACTTCTTCAGGTGTGTCTATACTGTTGAGCAAAATATATAAAAAAAATAATAATGGGGAGTCCAATCTATAGTTTTCTAATAATTTTCATCAACTGAAGTTCTTGGAACATATAATTTATAATCCAGAGAAAGTACTTTTCCAGTCACCAGATATGCAAAGCTTGGAACACTGTTTCGAACCAGAAAACTGTACATACCCAAGCAACTTTTGATGCTTTATAAATCTCAGATCAGACCTTCTTTGGAGTATTGTTATCAGTATGGAGCCCTGCCCCCAAACATACCCTGTAGCTGCTGGATTCTATCCAGAAAAGAGCCATCCGCCTGATTGGAGACGCGAACATTACGTGCAACCTTGATAGCCTGGAACGTCGAAGAAAGGTTGGAGATTTGTCTGTCTTCTATAGATACTTTCACGGGAGGTGTTCAAGTGACTTGGTACATTTGATTCCACCAAGAGCGGTACATATCAGAAATACGCGACAGACTGTGACTGCTCATATCGTTTTGAGGTTCAACTCAGTACACCTTGAACTTCACTGTTTAACAACTCTTTCATCTGGAGAACTGCGTTTATGTGGAATAAACTTTCTGCGAACGTTTTTCCAAATGGATTTAATCTCCAGCGATTCAAATCCAATGTGAATCGCTACTTTCGCACAGGCACCGCTTTGAGAGCGCCTTAAGGATTTTCCTGTAGCGCTTGTGTTTTGTTCTTAAAAACTACATTTTACAAGTCAAAAGACCTTAAGATTATTTATAGGTAAAATAAAAATTACCGAGTTTTGTTTATCGAAATAAATAACAAATGGTACTTAGGGGTACAATCAATATTTTTCCAAAATTTTCCATTTGCTAAAATTTGTATAAAAATGTGTTTTACAAGTAAAAGTGCCCAACTGTGTCAATAGGTTAAGGTCCAGATGAAATGAAAAATACCAATTTTATTTATAGTGAATAGTTTAAAAACGTAATTTGGAGTCTATTTCATAATTACAAGATATTCTTCTTTTACTAGGGTTTGTTGAAGAGTACCTAGTTGAGTATATGTATAACCATGGATGTGTTTCGTAATGATTATTAGATATAGATGGGGACGCACAGTAAGTACGTATTTTCTAGGTGGCTATGTTTTTGTATTATAACAGATACTTTCAATGATTATCGTAATCTTAGTTTTCGTTAATGTGTCAAAAACAGATTGTAACATTTTGTACAGATTTTAGTGGAATTTCATATTATAATTTTTTAGTGAGAGCTGGTCAAAAGTCGAAATTGAAACGTCATTGCACTCAAAATCAAATGGTGTTGCTGAGCAACACATTACGGTATCAGGTAGTAACGGTAATGCTCGATTTACCGGCTGCAAATGAGGTTCTGAAGAGTCATCATGTTCAATTATTTCCTATTCCTTCTTTTGTCTTAAAAATTCCACTTCAATAAATTGCATTCAAGCAGTGATACGTATTAATCTATATCTATTGCTAATACGAACTTTCAACAAGTGAATTTCTTCGAGCTCCATTTCAGTGATAGAGAAAGTACAATATTAGTTTCAACAATAACGCAATGATTACTGTAAGTTGTATTCTAATCGTTTGGCAAGTAGTTGTATTGACGATCAAAGAACTCCACTCACGTGATTTTTCTTCGAATTCCCCTCTTCGGGTGTCTCGGTTGTAATCTTCGAAAAATCAGATGAAAGTGCATTATCATCTTTGAAGTGTTCGCGAGGTTTTAGTGTGAAACTGTAGACTGTTATGTAACAGCAATTCAAATTGATTGGATTCAGCTGAGAGGTGAGTTACGAGATGCACTCATTTTGCCGTCCTGAAATCTCAATTTCATCACATCTGCATCTAAGAAGTATTTGCATAATAGATGGTGGAGAGTCAGGAAATGAGCACAAATCTTGGCGCCAGCAGGCTTAGAAGAAATATCACTCGTCACACATAAATACAGTGGATTAACGATTAATTACATCAAACTAATATTGCCTAATTACATAAAATTACCTCTAAAACAGAAACTTCTCCTGCATTTGCCATCTTGCCTGTGTGAATTGGATTTTAAAATCGCTTCATGAACATGACGACAAAATAATTTCAATTCGTTATAGAAGAACTATTCGAGCCCAAGCCATAGCTTGCCTCAGCCGAGCCGTGCCGAGAAATTTTTCAAGAGTCGAGCTTTCAGCAGATACGCATTTATTCGAACCCGAGCCCAAGCCGGGTTCAATTCAACTAACAATGAAGCAAAAAATTTTAATAAACGTAACTAATAACTAACTATTGAAATGGTTCTATTCAGTGCAACAATTAATTCTAACTCATATTCTAGTAGCCTCTACTAGAGGCCACCACGTATTTCGATACATGTGTCGTAACGCTTACGAATGTTTCTGATTACGTTCCTTAGTTCTTGAGGGCTAATATCTGCACATACCTGTCGAATTCTTGCACAAAGTTCATTTCTATCTCTTGAGCGGTTTTT
>WOGO01000987.1:0-19895 GCA_015342085.1 Leptinotarsa defecta | reverse complement strand
TCATGTGGCTCTTAAAGTGAACTGGCGGGAATATCATGCAAGGGGGTACCGAATTGCCACGGGCATTAACGCAAGCAATAATTGTGACATTATTACCTTTTTCTGCTGATATCACAGTTTCCACTTGTTTTGATCCTTTTGGCGCTAAAACTTTCAATGGCGTGTGCACAGTTATATTTCATCAGCAAGCCTTTGTATTTTTCTAAAAATTCATTGACATTAGCCTTGTTAAAGACTATGGCACGGCCAAGACTGATAGCTTCGGGTTTTCGCAGGCTCAAATTTTGATGACGTTTAATAAAATATTTCTAAAATGTTTTGCCAGCTAACTTAGTTATATCCCAAGCACTTAAATATCTTTTCTTCAAAGCTACTGCATACTGATATGCTAGTTTCAAGAATTGCTCTTTAGGTATGCCATAATGAAATTTGGATGTCATTAAACAATGTTCGACCAATTGCTTTTCCTCTTCATCATTGAAGACTCTCTTCACAGCATTATTGGGTTTATAGATGACAGTTGTAGTTTCGTTTCCTTTATTTAGTTTTACATAACGACCTATTAAAGATTTTGAAACCTTTAACTCTTCGGCAGTTTTTCGGATAGACTATCGTTTTTCAATCACCTTTTTAACTGTATTTTTTTAACATTTTCTGCAATTGGTTAGGGGTCTAGTAACGTTATTTTTACACCGAGGCATCTAAAATAACAGTAAACAAATAATTATAACTAAACTAGGGTAGGCTATAGAAAACATCAAATGTTTGTACCTAGGAACAGTCCCAAAGTAAAAAAATATTCATGTCCCTAGGTACGAATTTCGTTTGTTTTGCAAAAAAGTGTGGTTAAGTTTTTTCTATTGGAAATCCAGTATTTAACTGCTAAATAAGTTATTACTGCTAAATAAGTAGTTGTCACCTAATTATATTCATATCAGGTTACTTACTTTAAACATTTTCAGGAAACAGAACAATTATTACGTATATGAAAAAAAACGCACGCGAAAAATTTGACAACGCAACGAAATAACGTGGAGTGCAATCGAATTGTTGTTTTAAATGACCGCTAGATGTCGCTTGAGGCAATTCTCGGGTTGAATTTTGTAATGATTTTGAAGTTGTGCGAGGTACATGGCGCCCCAAGGTACAAAGATCTCCCATACTGAAGACTAAAAAATAATTCGGAAGGGCCTAGG
This sequence comes from Leptinotarsa defecta, assembly GCA_015342085.1. NCBI lineage: Eukaryota > Metazoa > Arthropoda > Insecta > Coleoptera > Chrysomelidae > Leptinotarsa > Leptinotarsa defecta. Next base: position 18,699 of record WOGO01000987.1, on the reverse strand, counting down.
TAGCAGTCATCACACCACTTTCCCCAGCAATCTACGGTATTGATCAAATGAAAAATAATTCAAATCGTTGGGCATAGTATTTACTATTTACTCAGATTACGCTACGCCCAAAGATTTTAATATTTTATTTTCTGATCAATGAAATGTGAAATATAAATACAATAAAACGAATAAATGAATAAATCAAGATACAAGATGGAAATGACCACAGCGTAAAAACATTTAAAAAAAATAAAATGAGCATAAAATAAAAAAGATCTCAGAGCAAGTAACTTCACGACGTCTCGATTGTTCGCATCCACAATCATCTTCGATTTGTAAATGTTCTTATGTTTATTTAATTTTTTCATTTCTTTTTACTCTGTGGTAATTCTCATCTATTATCTTATTTTTTTTCGTCTTATTGTATTTTTATTCCACGTTTCATTGCTTGATATAATTGATATGTTAGCTATTTTATTTGTTCTTTCATATATTTCAAAATCGTATTAGAATTATAGTAGAGAATGGAAGTCCGAACTAGTAAAAAATTGTTTGAACTTAAATTCAGTTTCCCAATTCCACGTGCATATAATGAACGCTTCATGCCCCTGTATACATCGAAATTCAAGAGAAATACAGTCACGTTCTTCGGATACGTTCTCGTCACGCTATGGAATCGCTACACCTTTTAATTTCCAGGACGTAATGCACCCAATTTACGAATCAGATAAACAAAGGCAACTTCATTATATGGTCGTAAATAATTGAGAGAAATATTGTTAATGGGCATGGCAATATTCCCTTTGTGTATCAGCTTACCGCTTAATTGCAATAAAAACAATAACGAAACGTTAATAGGAGGGTAAGCATCTACCATCTAGATGGCATGAACCAGTGGCGTAGATAAGGGTGTGAAAGGTATGACTGTCTAGATTTTTCTCTCTCTTCCAGTTGTGGACAGACGTTGGAAATGGTTGTTAACCCATTCATAGGTTAACATTGAATATTATTATTACAACCCCTCTTTTTGAGATGGAAGTGATTTTTTTTTACAGTTTGACCAACAATTTGAAAAATATAAAATTGGATTTTCGTGAATTCAGTTGAATACGATGATTTTGTAATTAGAATTGAGTATTTCAATAGACGAGTCAAGCTTACTCTGTGTTTTATCGATTTGCCTTAACACTGTGAGAAAATCTCTGAGAAGCAAGAGTAGGGCCTAGGCAGAATCAAGCAAACTATGTCAGTCAGAACAGCAACATTCAGGGCACTGAAGAACCTAACAGCAACATCAAGATTGATCGTTGATGAAGAATTGAATAATACTGGCGGATCGAAACTGCCAGATCCGAACATAGTTAGACAAGAAACCAATAATACTGAAAAAATATACTTGAACCAACACAGAAGCAAATCCTACAAAAAAAACTTCATTGATCTGATGACGGTGCTAAATCCTTTGAACAAAAAATTAACATTACTTTCATTGGGAAAGGAAGGTTTCAGCTTTTCACTTCTTGATCTAAATACAGAAAATGTGAAAAACTTTCGAAAGAAAAATGTAAGCAATCAATTTTAAAATAAACTCGTCACAAAGATGTGTACCTATATGCAGAGAAGTCACTCTAAGATGCAAACTGAAAAAAAACCTTTCCGGAGAGACTATTTTCGTGTGAATTGCAAGAAAAATATTATTTTCGTGTGAATTGCACGAAAAATATTATTTTCGAAACAATAATTTTCATATGAACATTGAATGATACGAAAGTCACTTTCTCTCATTCATCTGCACTCCAAACATTAGTATTGGAATTAGTATTGGAATTGAATCAGATATTCATAGGAACATTACACGATATAATATTTGAGTGAGTTACGATATTCCACGGAATTTCTTGTAAGCTTATTTTGTATATGTCCAGAATGATTAAGTTTGTTTTCATTCCGATTTACTATTGATTGAGATGTAGACAGGTTGAGGAGATTGTCAATTCGATTTTTCGGTTTCAGTTAGTCTCATTTTTAAATATTGTTTTTGAATCATGACGAAATAACGGAATGAAATCACTGAATTGTTCAAAACAAGCACTTACCCCAATCAGTAGAAATCAGTAGAAATGCAATACTCTTCTCGACGCGCGTTTCAGCATCCAAGTAGTTGGCGTCTTCAGGAGATGAAGAAACTCCATCTCGAAGAAAAACTCAACTATTGCTGAGTGTTCTTATTTGAATTCATAATGATAAATAACTTCAACATTCGTAAATATATTTTAACAAACTTTTTCTGCTGTATTCTATTAAAAAAATCAGCCAATCAAATTATCATGAAGGATACCTCACCATTTCAATTTTTGAAGGCGAAATTGCCATTCTTCGATGGTGAAACAGTAAAAGTTAAACGGGAACCTGCATATTATTCAATACAGTTTCTAATATCGTTTTTTCATCCAGGCTCAGCAGTATTGTACGGCACTGCTGTAGCACTATAACCCCGAATAAACATCCCCACACTCTAAAGGACTTAACGGGTTAACCGCGTTATCCCCGATTCTCAGCAACAACATGGAATTATTCCCATCCGAGTTCTCTTTCGCTCCTGTATATTTTATGAACATCAGGCAAGTTATAACGAGGTTCTGTTTGAAGCCGTTTGACTCGAAACAAACGCGAATAAGGAGGACAGGAAATGGCTCGCTAACAGCTTGCTTCTAGGAGATGATCCTTGCTCACAGAGCTAACCATATTACATAGTAGTGCATTAAATGTCATGAAATTCTCATGACACTCGAGGGGATGATGGAATGATTAGATAAGTGAAAATTGTATGATCCCGCAAGCATGCCTACTTAGAGAATAGAAGAAATGTGGTTTGAAATCGTTATGGCATATTTGCAGCCTATTGCTAATAAAAATGGACAATCAGCTGTTTACCAGGTGATAAATATTTTTTAGTGCAAGAGTTAGGAGACAATAAACGGACTCATGTATACAGTGAATCGTATGTTCAAAAAAACCTTAGTAAGAATTCCATTCTACGAAAAAGTTGTTTACTAGTGTGAACAAAAGTTTGTCTATTAGATCCAACAAAAGAAATATTGGAAATGAATGAAAATCTTTTATTTAATTTCAAAATTAAATTCTAGATTGGAAAGAATTCCCTAAAAAGAAATACAATCATCATTTGAAAAATTCATCTATTTCGATCGTAAATATTTTGGTCTATTATTTTATTCATAATGGCCTAATCAACTACTGTATGTATGAAAATGGTATGCTAATATTACAGCACAGTTGTTCACTAACCAGAATACGGATAAGCATGGTAAACGGAACCAATGAAAGAAATATTAGAAATGAACTGAATTTCATTCAATTGATTTTTCATTTCCTTGAAAAGTATCTCTAATATAGCAAAAATAAATAGCAGATTGAAAATAATCACTCAACATATCAATCATCAACCGAAAATGTTTAAAAATCTGTTTGAAAAAATCTGTTTTTCGGTTAACCAGCTATCGCACTCCTACAAACGGCAACCCTAAGAAGTCGAAACTTGTTCGAGCTAAGGATGAACGAGGTCTTACGTGTGATTCCTAAGACAGGTTGGACGATAGCAAGTGGACTAGGGCTTGAATCACCGATAAACATGGCAGTCAATTCGAGTGAGTCAACACAGCAGCCACGTCGCCTGGCTACCGATCGACCAAGTATGTATGACCTTATATGATCAAAACCCTAGAATATTTTGAGTATTCTATTGATAATGGATGTATAAATATAATAAAATTTTTGAGAAAATTATTTGATCCATACCCAAATAATCATACTTGAACAAATCGACTTCTGGAAAAGATATGGAGAAAATGAATATCATGGATGAGGTACTAGTTCTTTATTGTACTAGTTATTGAAACATGTTTCGAATTGTATAAAAATAGTCACAATCAAATTGCCTACAGTTCGCTTCGAAAGTCGTTATGTCAAAAAACACTAGTTTCCAGACTTCTCCGTAAATATAAATTTCACCAGTATGAAATGCAGTCGTTATAACAATTATCAGAAGATGGTTTCGATATACCAGTGCGATTCACTTAAAGAATGGTGGAATGCTTTCCGTAATTGAAAATATCGTCTCCAATGATTTTGTTAGAATGGTATTGTTGATAATTCCAGACTGAAACTTATTGAATGACCAGCAATATCACCAAAATGTATCTCGTTGGACTCATTCCTTTGGAGTTATTTAGAGAGTGAAGTTCATTTTGATAGACCTGAACATATTGAAGCATTAAAGGAAAGTAAGGACTGCCACCCCTCGAAGGTAGAGAACTAGGTGTTAAAAATTATGAGACCAAATGAACATTCATCTCTTACTTTTTGAAAGCACGGCAGTTTTTTTTACTATAGTTCAAGCGCAGGTCTGGTCACCATTACACTTCTTCCACATACAAAAATGTTGAATAGACATTCAATGGATGCTTCCCTACACCGCACGCCGTGGGAACTACTTGTTACGGCCATTAGTTACGGCCACTAGTTACGGCTACTAGTTACGGCTATTCTTAGGCACAAAAATTTTATTACAATGCATTTTGGAAAGTTGCAAGGTATCGAAAAGAAAATCATGTTTTATGTGCTTCTTGTGAAAATGAAAAGTATTTCAAATATCTTCAGAGAAATCCATTCTTTAAGATTTCTTCTTGAAGCTTGGAGATCCATTTGTTTTTCTCCTAATGAACGAAAAAGTTTTTCATAAGTCCATTGAAAAATAAATGAATTTTTCGTCTTATTATTTCAATTAATATAGTCTTAACATTTTCTATTGTGAAGGGCGATGATATCTCCCCATACGTAATCGATAGGAGACTCATTCACGAATATCTAGGATATACGAGACTCACCAAAGCGGTCAGTTGCAAAGCCAAGTTTCGATATCGAAAGAGATTCGTCTTTTCAAATGTTGAGCTCCGGTTTCACACAGTTGCGTCCAGTAAAAGACAGAAGGAGAATCTCTTTTGGGGATCGATGTTGAAGCTTGACTTTCCAAGTGACTGCTTTGATATTCGTAAATGGAATGTGCTTTCGTCTCACAAATTACGACTTCGTAACGAAAGATGCTATTGCTCATACTTTTAAGCTTGTACTTCAAAGACAGTTGAATGGTTCAGTCCTGCACCAATGATGTACCTTGGCGAGTCGAAATAGCTTTATCTGATATTGGATCACGAGATCACAGTGTTCGATTTCATCTAGGTACCTTGCAGTGAAAGCTACAGTGAAAGAAAGAAGGCGAATGTCGTTAGGTTAGGTTAGGTTTTGTTTTGCAACTGTCCTCATAGATCCCATAGATGGAAATGTCATCGCCTTCACTTTTAAGCTTGCCCGTCCAGGATAGATTAGTGGTTGGTTCAGCTTAGTAACTTGGCGGATCAAATCAGCACTGTCTGGTTTTTGATCACTAGCTCTTGTCCTTTGGTGTCTTCATATTTGAAAGTATGAGACAATACTACAAAGTCGAAGTTGAACCAAACTTTGAATTCCTACTTGATGTTCTTTTATCACTCCAGATTGTCAAAATAAACAAAAGTAGAAGGTATGAATACTACCAGTTCTTTGCAAAAAAGTGAATAATTACTTTCGACCAAATAAATATCTCAATCTTTGTAGGTGTTAAGTAAATCTGCAGTAAAACCCCCCGAACCTGAACAACACGGTTTTTGCAAACAAGCATTACTTTATTCTAACTTTCAAGAATAATTTTTCATTGTGTAGCTAGTGAGTTGCTAGTGAGTTGTTCACAATTTTTTAATGAAGTACAGAATATTTAGCCAAATGGAGGAAGAGACAAACAGTAACAAATAATTACCCCAAATGGAATAGTGGCAAACGAAGCTATAGAAGTTTTTGTTTTAGCCACGAACGCATTGATCCTACATTGAATATTATCATATAGTTGTCGATAATTTCTAGCATAAGCTGTATGAGTCTTCGAATAATCAAAAAAATGTATCTCACCCGTAATAAATTTGTAATTTCATGTGTTATTCATTGAATGAATAACACTTGTTGTTTAATTTTTTCCAGATAAGTGGTCATTTACTTGAACAAAACTATTTATCATCATAGGAGAACAACAAGTTGAACTTTTGAAGGTGAAAAGTAAACCAACACATTTTCATTATAAATTACCAAAAATTTCAGTTGAAAGTTGTCGTCTCCACTTCACTGCAGTAAATTAAAACATTTAGAAAGCGTTGAAAAAAGTGAATTCATTTAGGTACCTTTCCAAAATGATATTGCCCAACTCCTCGTAGTAGTAGAAATGATCAGTTTTTTCTCCTATAAAATGAAATTTTACGAGCCCCAGCGATTTTTTGCTGAACTATGAGAAATTGGCTTCGTTTCGTATTCATGGACCTGTCCTGTATGTAAAAAAAATTGTTCCATCAAAATTCAATTGAGATGATACACAAATTACTTTTTATTAGTAAAACATTCTAATTTGAAGTTGTGATGTAACTTTATACTCCAACAATTAATACTTCCGACAAGATTTGGATTCCCAGAACTTCGAACTTGCGGAGAAATCAAGCCTAGACACTCCATACACTTTCTCTACAAACTTATGAAGTCATTTTCGACTGGACGTACATTTAAAATAAGATTTAACATCTCACTAACCTAAGTTATAGCTGTCACGAAGGTGTTATTGACGAGAAAACAGAGAGATCAAGCGAGCTTGGCTCGCGGACAACAGCCGGCTAAGATTTGTTGAGTGTTTTGTTTTTGGGTCGCATTCCTTACTGATTGATGGACACGTAGTTCAACACTATTCAAGCTGACAACCTCCATGGCTTTGGCAGTACGTCAACTAAGTTGTAGAGTGGAGGGTCCTTTGTACTTTTTCCTATACTCTTCTTGTTTCACTTCCGATGGAAGAACTTGAAATAGATTCGTCAAACTAAAATAGTTTCGTTGTCGTTTTTTTGAATGATGACCTTTGATCCAACTGTGGGGAAGTTTTTGTTTTTCTTTCAGTATCTCGATGTTACTATAGTTTTCAATATTATATTGATAAGATTTTTATTTTTTTTTAAAGAAAAAACCAATTCTTCGGATTTCTCTAAGGACATCGTGGTATTCCAATAAATTCGTAGAAATTTCCTCAAAGTGGTTCTTCCGGACTGTGAATCCAAATGTTTACAGTGATTAATTGTAACTTCAAATACTCGCAGAAATTTTATTCTTGTTACAAAGAACCAAAACTCTTCCTACTAATACAAGTTTTTTTTTATTTAAAAATCAAAGTTGAAGTTAGCAAACACTCAATATCGAATGAAAGACATTGTTTGTGGAAGAATGAAACTTTTCACCGTTCGAAGTGAAAAAATCAAAATTATCTAGTAATGGGAAACTTCATACAGGTGTAGAAAGGGCAAACCGGTGGAATACTGCTTAAAATCAATATATGTTCTATTTATGTTGTGATCAATAATTTATCGTCGCTAGCGATAATTTGCAGTTTTGGTAAATTTTCTAATGTTTTATATGTGATTATCAGAAAATGAATAAAACATACAACTAGAATTAGTGGTACCGAAATACGAGTAATTCTTAAGGTTAGTGCCTCCTCATATCTTGGATAAATAGATACTTGTACAAAAGTGGTTGTGAATTACTGATGTGCTCAACTTCTATCGCTCATGTTTATGAAACACTTTCACTTGGAAATTGTTTTTTGAGGATCGTCTTTTAAACTGTTTTCACCGACTGAATCCTTGACGGAATGCAATACTAACAAGCAATATTCGCAACAAACGAAATGTTTTGTTTTATACGTGACCATGGAATGGAGGAATTTCCCTCTTCTTACCTCGAGATCAAAAATACTTCTTTTCCGAATATTGTCGTTGGGTATATCAATTGTGTTCTCTCCAAAACATGACTTGAATAATAAGACGTTTTTCGTTATTTGTCATTTTGAGCACCACAGAATAAATGTCGCATTGCACAAGAATCGGATCTCAGTTAACACTGGATTGTAATAAGCAATACGTAACAAGAATTCATTTCTGTATGCTTATTACTGGTTGCTCTATTACTTTGTTCGTGTTAGACGGTTTTAATGCATGTAACGAACTTTTCTCATTTCTCATAACGTGTAACTGTGATTCCGTCATGGCCTTCACACTAAACACTCCCTACTGACATCTGTATGTGGTATACCAAGTTCTCGTGGTCATTCTTCTGGCAAATATATATGAATATCCTAATCTCAATAATTTTATTTTAGACTCTCAAATCCCTCTACTTCTGGGAATGACTTACAGTGACAGCAACAACTTAATTTTTCATCTCGAATATACATTCATGTGGTAAAACAGTACCATTATCATAGTCAATAAATCATGAATTACTTCGACTGCACATTATTTCAAAATTGCCGCCTGTAACTATAGTCTACGGAGAGGCAAATACCCCAGATGTAGACCTAAGAAGAATAATATTTCAAATAATTTCTATGATGACCCAGAAGTACTCTACCGCAGAGAAGGTCTGAAAAGCACAGCATTTGGAGGCGTGAAGGGACATGCTCCGTCACTCAAAGAAATCTGTAATTCGCCCAAAAATCTCCTTAACATCTGACGCTTCCGTCGTAAGCAACAGAACATCTCAGAACCGCCTCTTACCCTTGAGTCATCTGACAGATGAAGTCGTTCGTCACCATGTGGAACAAATAAAATTATCGAGGATCACCTTGGCTAACCCCTGGCCATTCATTCTACTATCGGACGTCATATTGGTAAAAGTGCCGGAGTATAATTCCAGGATATAATCCTTTTCCTATGGCTATAATGTATAGTGGAGTAGAACCTGGGATTTGACGTCGTCTTTTATAATGATTGTTCAAGAGAACCCCGGCGTTTTTCGTGAGTCCCCTCTGATTCAGGTGCAAGCTCGAATAAACCTTTCCCAGTGTTCTGTGTTATTGATAGAGAGTGAGTCTTCGTCTTTAGGGATGAGAATGGTTTTGATGTCTTTCAGTCTATCCAGTATGGTACCAAACAGGACCATGGTGTGGAATAGAAACAACAGGTATTGAAATTTTACGCGGCTGGTCACCTGACAAATTATCCCCGCCAGTTGCAGACGACTTGATTCCAATGATGAATCAAGTTAATACTCTTTGAAATGGGGGATTCAATATCACACCCATCTTCTTTGACATATTCTGGTCAGTCCACCTCTGGAGACCTTCTCTCAAAAATTACCCTCACTTTTCTCGATTCCAGGTCCATCACTGCACGTTTGTTTTTTGAATATCTTCGTAGGCACTGGCCTTTCTCTGTTGCATATTGTGTAGAGTAAGAGGTACAGAACCATCTTGTTCTCCTCTTATCGCTATAGTGAGCTGGAATATCTGCGATTTTGTACATATGTCCGGAGTTTGACGTACGTGCTCTCGACGTTGTCCTCTGTTGATTGTTTCGGAAAGATTAAGTTATTCAATATTTTCCTCACTCAAGACATTTCTTTGTTGTATTCGAAAGTGAAATAAGGATCATAGATGTCATAACAGGGGTCATACAAATTTTCGATGCCATTTTTATAGTACGATTTGTCTTTCACCTCAAAATAGTCCTCAGTTTCGACGATTACTTCACATCGACGCATAATTCCATTCAAGCTAGCAGTCTCTTGATGTCTGAGAACAGAAAAAAGTCGACAGGAGTCAGATCTGGAGAATACGGTGGATGCGACAGCAGTTTGAAGCCCAATTCATGCATTTGTGCCAAAGTTTTCATTGATTCTTGAAACGATCCATTGTCTTGATGAAATAACACTTTCTTTTTCTTCAAATGGGACCATTTTCTGCGATTTCGTCCACTGTCATATATTGATGCATATATTTCGGATTTTTGGGGTGGAACAGCACCAAACACTGCTCAGAATCATCAGTTCGTCCGAAAGCTGTGAAATTTGTAAACGTGGCTTTTGAAGGTTAGGGTTAATTAACAATCATATGGATTCAACATTAGTAGCGCCATCTATGTTTTAGCCTACGAACTTTTCAGCATATCTAGTAAATTGATGAAACGATAAACTTTGACAACGCAAATGTTACGGATCAGCAATGTAAGTCATTTAATGATTTCAAAACTGTTTGAAGCTGACAACTATTTTCTCACAAAATTCACCCAACGCACTGATTCTCATGAATTATAACATGAATTATTGCTAACTCATGTATGGTTTTCTGATGAATTCGCTCTATGAGCATTTAGTTTGCTAGAAATGTAGTTACTGATCTCGATTGAAGCCTTTCATTCTGGATATGCATCAGAAAAATTTTAAAAAGTAGATACTTGTATTGAGACTTTGAAACATTCAGTAAATTGTATAATTCAGAAACCCATCCAGACTAGTAAAATGTATAAGCAATGGAAGAGATGTGCAAGCCAGCAAAAAAAGAGTATTTTCATCCGTGTTAGGAATCACACGTTAAAAGGTAAGATCTCGGTAGTCCTCAGCTCGCACTAGTGTCGAATTTCGAGAGTTGTCGTTCGTACGGGGTAACAGCTGGTTAACGGAAAAGCATATTTTAACAGATTTTTTGTAACAGAGTCGTCATTTATATTGACCTTACTTTGAATTGTGATGACTGACAAAAGCAACACAACACACAATACTTTCTGACCAGTTCACTGATATATTTGAATTTCTCAATGAAAAGTTATTTGATCCATAAATATTTTTAGGATCGTTATTAAGTGAAAACAATATCTCAGGATGAACTGATGATACGTTTTAATGATATTTCATAAACTCATTTCGGGTATTTGTTGGAACTTTATATAGTTAATTTATCTGGTGACTTTTAATAACGTTCTTAATAATTCTAACATTGAAATCCATCAAAGATGTTAGGTATATAAAGTTTCAGTTTGTCTGATTTATCGAGTACAAGATAATTACAACATTCCATTGTTTGAAACTAAAGCTATTTTGTCTATAAACAAATTGCAACACGAATTCTAACGCGAGCAAACCACGCAAGGTGCTAGCACCGTGACGCAATTGAAGTGGATAACATATAATTTCCGGCACTATCAGTCTAGTTGGATTTATTATGGCGCCTGAAACAGTCACTTCTTGCGTTTATAATAATATGCTTCCGCAAAAGCGGCATTTGTCGCAAACTAATTATTGTTCAGATGAACTACTGAACCGAATAATTACTTGGGCGATTATCATATGCAGAAAAAATTACAGACGGGTTCAACGAGGTACGGAGATGTGGCTAGTCGCAAGTCTGTCTCTGTAAATTTGTACTTGGCTCTCGTAACGGATGATAATAACGGTGGTTTTCCTATAATGGTTTTGGATGTGTTGATTTCAATCAGTGATTTATTTCTTTTGATCTCTCATGAAAATATGACACTCAATTTTAAAACAATCAACAGTGAAACTAATTCAGTAGATATTCAATGTTTCTATTTAGTTTGGTAGTGTGGAATATGAAAGAGTTTAGTAAGAATTACACAAGAGCTTCTAACAAGACATTTGGGAAAATCTAATGTCGCTTATAAAGAGTTGATGACATTACTTTGTGATTGTGGGATGATAATCACTTGTAGGCCTTAGACGTATATTTCTGATGAATTGTTTCCCCTTAGTTATTTACAGTTTCTGCAGATTATGCCAAGTAATGTTTTTGTTGATAATGACAGACGTATGAAGTAGGCATCGATATTTACAAACTATAAGAGACATTTCAAAAGGAAAATTCAGGAAGGAATATCTAACTAACCTAATTACGGTGGATAATATATCAAGAGTTGCAAAACTGAAAATATCTCAAAGAGGAATATTTTGATCATTCCAATATTTTTCTCTAGAAATAACTGAGTAAAAAGAAAGAGTCGAAGAAAAATCTTTACCCCAAACCAGCAACTGACTAAGATATAGATCTAAATAAGGAACAAATCACATCACGATATGGACGCGTGTGAGAGTTTCTGATCGTTCTAGAGTTTCATAAAATCATTAATAATTTCATTTCATATTTAAGTAGTATTTTGCTATTATTAAGGAAATTTTGAAGGTGACAGTGTGTTGAAAATGACTTTTTTGAACGAATTAGTTCAAAATTGACAGTTTGTCAAAGTTTGTGAATAGTTAACGTATTGAAGTAGGTACTCTTGTTCAATATTTTCTCCATTTCTAACACCACTAGCCAACTGGCTACCAAATTGACCATTATCCATCACCTATGCTATCAAAACATTGATTTTAAATACATCATAGGGAAAATAAGTAGATTGAAAAATCATTTGGTATTTACTTTTGTGAGAGTAATAGAATTATGTGATGAGAAACTGCCCAGAACAGTGCTGGTAGACTATCGAATGGAATAGTAGACAATAAAATGACATTGTTCTGCTTTGATGCAATTCAGTGCAAGCACTAAAGAATGGGCTGGGCACTTCTTCAAAGCGGAGATAATCTGGCATCGTGCCAGTGCCAGTATTGTCGACCACCTCTATTGAAGTTCCATGATGACACTTTCACATTCTGCAATATTTAAAGAGGAGAAATGGTATAATTAATAATTTCCACTCTTATTAACAAAATTTCTTCGTTAGAAGGAACATAATGAAATGAACAGTTACTTACTATCATGACAATGCTCAAAATTTTGCTTTATCATCTCATTAATTGATTATAATACATTTTTTTGTTTTTAATTTAACAAAATTCCACTACTGATCAAAAACTTTTTTGAAATCAGTTTTTCCACTGTGCATAATGGACAAATTGAAGTTTTTATTATTAGTTCGCGTTTTTCATGAAATAAAACCAGAATTGAATAGCACTGGGCGATACATGACACCGGATATAATAATGTCAGGACAGATAATTTCGCTTCGATGGGGTTCCATCCCAAAGCATACGCTGAAGCTTCTGGGTTCAATCCAGAAAATAACCATTCACCTGATTGGAGACACGAGCATTACGTACAACCTTGATAGTTTGGCACATTTGATTTCACCAAGAGCGGTATATATGAGAAATACGCGATGGACTGTGGGTGCTCATCGTTTTGATATTTAACTCAGTATACCTCGAACTTCACTGTTTGAGATTTCTTTTATTTGGAGAACTGCGTTTATGTGGAATAAACTTTTTGAGAACGTTTTTCCAAATGAATTTAATCTCCAGCGATTCAGATACAACGTGAATCGCTACTTTCGCACAAGCACCGCTCACCACAAAACAAATTGTTAATGGAATATAGTAAACTGAGACTTCTCTTATGCAAACACATAAGACAGAAAACTCAAACCTTGCTCAACTAAGATCAAATCTTCTGCAGAAGACTGCAAAATGTTTGATAAATTTGCCACATATAAATTGAATTTTTTTGGGTTACTTTTCGAATATCACTTACTTGTTAAATTTGTTATTCTAATATAACAATGAAAACCAAATGAGAATTTTTATAATTATCAATAATTATCATCGATAAGTTGATTTGTTTTTGCACTACGTCATTGAGAATGAATTATTTGATTGATATGTATCAAGAACATAATGGTTTTTGGTAATGAAGCTATTTGGCTTTTTACTCCTCCATCATCAAACAGAAAATGTGGAAACTCCTGAAGAAACATTCCTTATAAAAATATGTTGTGCATACAAAAAACTTTTCTTCACAAAAATATTTCCTTTTCCATTCATGATAGTTTCATGAAATGGTGTATAACTTTCCGCAATCTGAAAAAAACACAAAGTTTAATCAATAGAGCATCTGTTGAAGTGTATAATAAAGGGCAAACTGAAAAGTTCACCCTAAAAAGTTACTGCATAATATGAACCACTGAAGAATTCAATTAGTGAGTAATTTGTTGTTCGTTGTTCATGAATTTTGCCAACAAATTGAAAAATGAACTTTCTAGTTTTCTTCAGATGATTGACGTTTCGAAATATCTTTTCCGTTTTCAAAATCCCCAAAATATTTAAGTTTTGAACAACGACTCAACTGCTAATAGTTATATTTTACAACTAGTTGTTTTGCAGTGAAAAACAGCACGAATCTCGTCAGCGGTCAATGTTGAAGCTTGGCTCTGCAACTGACCGCCTTGGAGAGCCTCGTCTATCTTTGATACTCGAGGATTAAGTTATCCGTCAGTCACACAGATGGCGTCTCCTTGAGGGTAAATGCCACCGACTTTATGAACGGCAAGTTCCTGACTCACGACCTCTTCACTGGTTTATATTATGCAGTAGCTTTTCGAGGTGTACGTTTCAGTTTGCCCTTCATTCTCTACTGGCATATTCTCTACTGACTCAACTTTTTTTATTTTCCACGTCGTGAAACACTCAAAAAACAGTAAGGAGCATTGAGTCCTCTACAAAAAATTTCTTTCAAAGAATATGAAAGAATTGTATTCTGAACTTAAGTCATAGATATCGCTAAAAGTTTTACAATTCATCATTTTAAAATTACATCACCTTTACTTCGACAGTGCGTTCTGCAGACATTTTGTAACCCAAAAGTGCAAATGAGATTTCGTATTTGAACAATTTATTTCAAAATAGATGAAAGTTGGCGAGTAAGTCTTAGTGGCTCAAAGGGCTAAGTGTTTTGTTAGTAAGTAGGAGTGAGTTGAAACGTTAATATTTGTGAAGCCCACGTATTGAGCGGAATCTATTGAAATATTTCTATTCATTAACCAGCTAAGGATTAATGAGGTTTACCTTTTACCGTGAGATTTCTAGCACGGGTTGAACAATACGCAGTGAAAATCGATTGTCCGGTCCCGAATTACCGTTTCACACAGTGGTCGATTGATTCAGTAGAAAAAAACTAGCTACGCTAACCCTTCCGACTACCGTCTCACCACGTTAAATAATTCAAACGTGAAACTCAAAAAAAAATTAGTTATTGGGTTGAGGAACTGTAGTTGAACACATTCAAATTAATTGTTATATTCATTATCATAAAAAATTGGTTATTCTAAGATCCAATTCGTTCGTAGAAAATCTATACAATGTCGAGGGTTTCTTCCGGGTTTGTTGGCCATAATATGCAGGTTTTTATGCCTAACGTTTATTCAACGTGATGTAAATAAGGTCAATGGATGAAAATTTTCTGTTTTTTCCAAATTTATCGTCTCCCTACCTAATATTGGATAGTAGCTATGCGTTCCTAGGACTCTTTGAATGCAAGGCTTTCTCTGTGGGTACGGTTGCAATGTGAGTCCGAAGCAATAACTTCTTTGTGCTCTTTAGAGAGCCGGATATTTTACTTCTTTTCGTGATTTATTTACAGAACGATCTAAAGTTACAAGGTTTCTAATATACCTGGGTTTTCACATGACCTTAGACTGTTTTTAATGGTTCAGATTGGGGAGTATTTAAAAGTGAGGTATAGATACCTAATGAAATTTAGAGAGCAGTATGAAACAGAACAAATATTGAGAAATACAAATATTTCTTCAACGTCTATTGAAAATCCAACCTCAGAACAAAAATTATGGTTTCTCGATGCGCGTTTCGCTAACCAAGTTAGAGTTTTCAGGAGATCATAATTCGATGTGCGAAACGCACGTCGAATAACCGTAATTTTTGTTCTGGTGTTGGGAAAGTATTTTCAATAGATTCATTTTATGCCAGAGGTTCCAGTACGAACTATTGAATTTCTTCAACAGTTAATCGGTTATAAAGTCACGGTTAAGTTTTTCAAAAACATTGAAACTCTTGATGTTTCTTATTTTATTCAGCAATCCCATTGAAAATACACGTTGTGTTTCCTCAGAACTAATACTTCGGGGCCATTGAGGTGTATCTTAGGTTCACAGATGCGTCGTGCCCCTTCAACTAGCGTTGTAATTACTCCTCTTTTTAGTTTTAGTTTCTGGTTGATGTTATCGAATTATCTTTCTCTAGCCTATACTTTCAATATTGACCATAACTTGGTTTAATCTCCTGTGAAATGAGACCTGAAAGTATATATCCAATTTTGACAGGTAGGTCACTATGTTGTAGGTACCGTTTCTCAGATGTTGAAGTTTTTTGATCCTGCTACTTTACATGTCGGATAAATCTCCTCTTATGAAGACGTCATCTATAGGATCGACAGAAGATTCAACTTCACCTATAGAAAAATAAGATAAAGAAGGGTTCCGCCGCAGGTGGAACAGTCTCATTTCTAGTTAATTTCCTAATTTTCATTGATTCAAAATCCTACTTTTTATGAGAATGTTTCTGCTATTTCTCAATCTTGATTCAACATGTTCTATTTTTTTCGAATGTTTCTGTCAAACATTCTAGTATTAACATATTTTGGTTTACATGATTTGAGAAAAAAATTGTCGTCGGTGCTTTTTACTTATTTTTGTTAATAAATTCTTATATGCACGATTAACTTTTTGCCTCCTTATTACTTCAAAATATTTATTTTACTGTAAGCCCGATATTTTGTTCCAAATCTCAATTCGTTTCTTTGAAATGAGAAAATTTAGCTTAATTGGTGGCATAAAAGTCCGAAACGAAATGTTTATTTATAATTATTCAGTTTTTTTAATTTTTTCAATGAAATTGTGCTTATTTATTATATCCTGATATTTTCCATTCTGTTTTGAGATCATAGGAAATTCATTAAAATTTCGTGAGGTTCTCTTAATGTAGGTATGTTTTGGCTGGTGCGCCACAAGCTCTAGGACCGGTCCTGGCGTAATCTAAGAAGTCAAGGAAAAAAAGCGTTTCAGGAAGATTTGGATTTTTTAGTCAAATAAATCGCTTTGATATATTATACAAAAAATAGGAATAATAACGAAGTCACGATCTTTAGACAGAGAGTTTGGAGATTGAAGATTAATTTTGTTATGTTACATGGTTGATGGGACTGCGAAAAGCCATGATGTTGAGAAGTTAGTAACATAGCACATTCATGACATGAGGCTGATGACTATATCAGTAGCCGCTGTTGATAAAGGGAAAAATACCAGTCCCGAATTGCATGATATCTTATCGAGATATTTGCAAGCAAAGTGACTGGAATGAGCATCATGCTCTATCTAATCTATCTTTCAATATCTACCTGAAATAAATTCTCCTTTTGAACTTTGATACAACATGAAGTCATGGGAGAAGAAAATATGGCCTAATGAGATTGCGCAAAATGCTTTTGAAAACCACTACCAATGGCCTATATATTGTGATAGCCACAGAAATGATACTATGAATATTCCTGTTGATATCCCGTGAAAAATTCGTTTGATCTGTAAAAAGCACTCCTGATGCATGTAGATACCACTGACTGAATCCCAGTCGTACCATAAGAGTTTTGTTGTAGAACTTATTGCTCTAAGTGTGGTGTAATTATCAACCACTTGCCAGGACGTTCATTATTATGTTCGGAATATTCAGTTTCGCATAGCCTAGCATGAATACATTTTTTTCAATATAGAAGTACAGATTGACAAAAACAAATTATGAAACTTTATTATTGGTTGAAAACAATTTGGAAGAGTGAGTATACATACATGTATGTCATGAATTTTTCATTCATTTCAGCATTCTTCAGCCTTTTGGAAACTGCAAAAAAAATTCTACATTTCCAGCGGGTGTTTCACATCAAATACTTTAATATTTCATTTATGGATTATTAATTTGTGTACATTGGAAGGTACAATTTATTTGAAAACAATCACTGCTACCGAAAAGCAACAAAATGACCTTTTTTGTGTACAAATGGATACACTTACTAAAAATCCATATTACAAAAAAGTCGAGTTATCTACAGAATTTTCCACTTTCGCATAGATTTTAAACAACCCAATTCGGGTCGTTTAAATTCATTAGGTAATTCAATTAGGTATTCATGCATTAATGCATGAATACCTAATTGAAAGTATTCTTGCATTAATGCATAAATACTTTATTTTGAAGTAAAATTTCGAATACTTCACAATCCAAGAATATGAAGTCAATGCCTTCACCTACAACAAAATAGCGGAACATTTATTAATTCCCTGAAGACAACCACATTAATATGGATTTTTTGTTTATAAAAACGACAAAAAAAGTCAGTACGACAATGAACATCATTGTTCAGTTAGAATGTACTCATTTAGTTTTCCGGTTTTACTAGTAGAAAGGTACCACGTCAACAATCTGTAAAATGGTCGGTTCTTGTCCACTGGAAGAAAAAATTTAAGCGATTTTTATTTACGGTGCAATGCGTAACTTTCAAGAGACCGAAAGGATTTTCAACAAACGTTTTCCGAATCGTCCTCTGTAGAAAATATTTGAGGGAACTTGTATCCAAATTCACAACTACCGGTAGTGTACATAACAAAAAGCTCCCAGGACATCCGTCCATTTCGGAAGAACAGCAAGTGCAAATAATTGGGGAGATGGTGGTGAATCCTGAACAGCATATTTATTTCGTCGCGAATGTTTGTGAGGTGTCTCCTTCTACTGTGTGGAGACGTTTGAAGAGAAATAGGTATCATCCATACAAAATCAAGATAGTACACCAATTAACTGAAGATGAACCTGATCGACGAACAGAATTCTGTGAAATCATGAAGGAAACCAATGCAGGGTATCCTACCTATCTCCAGAATATTTGTTTTAGTGACGAATACACATTTTTTTCAAGGCAATGTTCACAGACAAAATTGCCATTATTGGAGTGACATC
>WOGO01000986.1:0-19895 GCA_015342085.1 Leptinotarsa defecta | reverse complement strand
GTTCAACGAGAAGCACTCGACCGCGATCGCCGGTTAGTTTTTGGGGAAGGCAGATTGAGGCCCTGGAGTTAGGTCATCAATTTCTTGAAAATGGCTCCAAAATGGGAGCCATTTTCAAGAATGTTCTTGTTTTGAAAGTAAATTTAAAGTTTAATGCTGTTTTGAATTTATATTGTTCACAATTATTCAGTATCACAATAAATATACAATATTGAGTAATCATAAAGTAATATGTATATTTGTGTATGTACAGTGATAGACTTGTTGAATGTTTGTAATATGATAAATCGTATTATATTATATGTAATGTTCGGAGGATCATCTTCTACTTGTTTCATCAAATTTTTTATCATCACTTTCGAAAGCGGTGATAGTTTTACGTTATATTCTCACTGTCGACAGTATATGTCGTCCGCACACTGAATATTCAGTCATGAGAAGAGAGTTTATCCACAAGAGTGAGGAGAAAGGGAAGCCAGTCATACTGGCGCCGTTATGCGTTACGTTACCAAGAGGTTTTCCCTCCCTAAAGAAGTTATCACTTCAAAAGCAGGTAAGAGTGATTCTGGTGTCACGTAAATACGTGAATCATTCTAGCCAGATTTTCCATGAGCTAGACGTGATCCTCTTCACGACTTTTTATGTTTACGGCGTTCATGGAAGATGTCCAATGACTCATGAATCAGTCCGTGGACAAAGAAGTCCTTTTGAGGTTACATATTACAGGACAGGCGTACAACATAGCTGGTTATAATTACTTGTTTGTAAATGAGTAACTTGTCAATAGTGAGCGTAGAGTATCGGATACATGCGTTTTACCGCCGCAGCCACTCTGTGGATCGGCACGCCAAAATAACTCCTAGATATCGCGCGCTCCTCTGCTCGTCAACACAAATTTCTCAAGACCCCACTCTCTTATATAGATTTCTATTATCTTGAGGTTTGTCAATGGGTGGATCTACTATGCGAAACTAACGACAGTGTTTTTGCTCTATTACAAAATAAACATTAATTGCAGTTTGAAAAGAAATTGAAGACATATTCAATTTATGCATAGCTCAAAATGAACGAGTTTTTGAACATCTCTTGTAGATTAATGTTTTTTTTCAATCATTTCAGTTAACTCAGTTACTTATTTCAAATGAGGAAACAGCTATCATCCACCCAGAGACAGTTGATACTCTCTGTACATGACAAAACACCTCATTGAACTGAAAAATAAGTTGGATACGATTTGATTGTTGAAATGTTGTTTTCCCGACTCCTATCGAGACGGGCAGAAATCCTATACATGTCAGACGGGAATATCATAAGTTCACGGAATGTATCCACCATGAGACAATGTTTTTCATCAAAATGTGGAAATATAAAGATATGGAAAGAGATTAAAACGCTACACAGGAAAAAACGTAGTTTGTCCTTGACACCAGAAGAAAGAAATTAGGTTCAAAAATAGCTCATCCAAAGCTATTATCAAACAAAATTTTGAAAGAACTACTTCAACGTCACTGACGATATTGAAATTTACGTAGGAGGTGAAAAAATCAACTTGCTTTGAAAATCATTTCTATAATCTCTTGTTCAACGTTTTGAACAGAAAGTTGTGTGTGAGCTGAATCTAGTTGAACGACCCCGTATCGCGAGACCATTATCGATGGATTATTACATCCCTTAATAGCTTATTATAAAAATGTCCTTTCAGCGCCATAATTTTTTTCAATCTCGAAGCATCGACTGTTTCTAATAGCACGGCAGTATAGATCCACCTTCTCATACTAAAATATCGGGAGACTAATATGAATAATTCCACGTCAACAACTTAATCGTAGTGAAAATGAAATATTATATTTCCTTCCTTTAGAAAATCAAATTCGCCAGGTTATTAATAGAAGAGGTACATTATAATAATAGCATATAAGCATTCAGTTATGCGAATTGAAATCGATCCAAAAAATGAGGAACAAAGGATGCAATGAATTTTTACTCACTTTTTTCTTATTACTTTCTGGTCTCCATTGCCAAAATGCCGGTCGCTGATAGGACATTTTTTTATATAAAAGCACTGTAAGTCTGGCAAAATACTGTCGTGATATGTGGAATAATTGCTGAGATTTTTATGGTGGGGGAGGACCAGGGCCTAGAATTTATATTTAGTCAGTTTTATTGTAGTATGAACGAACAGCTGTTGGCATTGGCAATCTTTGTAAATATCAGATCAATCTTTTGCAGGTTGTTTATTCGAATAGGTTAACACAGGGTTTCAAACACAGTGGAAGTTATGCTTCAAAAAGAAATAGTTCAACGACAAATTGTCTCTCCAATATTACTCGTTGTCAAAATATGTTTATCGAATTCACAGAAGATAGTAAAAATCGATGAAGACCGTTACAAATATTTCAAATTCCTTATTTTCCTCTGTGTATTGGAGCCGTCATTGATGGTCTATATATGAGTAAATCCGATTTGAAAAGTGGCTTTGAATATCTAATTTTAAGTCAGGGTCCACATGATATTTGGTTGCCAATTATTTACACCGACAGAGCCAAAAACCACTGCCTAAGTTGCAAATCTTGTTTAAAAATATTCTCAACAATTTGTCACAATAAAACACGACCTAGAATCTATTAAATAACCCATATCAACATTCATCAGTCCTAAATGTTTAAAGAAGTTACATTTTGAAAAATAGCTCTCAGAGAGAGTACTCGTGACAAAATTGAACTATCTGTAAAAAGAAATATAGTTTAAAAAACCGAAAAGCACGCTTTTGAAGTACATCGAACTAAAAAGTTGAAATTTTTTTTTATTAGCTTAAAACAATAACGAACGAAAAATACTATTATGATTGTGAAAAAAGCGACGGTCGCTTGATATACAAAAATATGGCACAAAGCGCCCACGCTTTTTTCACAATAATACTGGTATTTTTCGTTCGTTATTGTTTTGAGCTATTTAAAAAAAATATATTTAACTTTTTAGTTCGATGTTCTTTAAAAGTGTGTTTTTTTAGTTTTTTAAACTATATTTATTTTTCATTTTTTCATATGCTATAAAAGTGTGTTTTTTTACTATATTGATTTTATCTAAACTTTGGGATAATCAGCCGTATATTGTTCAGAAAAATGACCATAGGCCAGCAGGCGCGCGTGTTAATGAAAAAAAAATACGTTTTTCAAATGAAGAAATACATGTGAAGTGAGTTCGAATTATATCAAGTAGGTTACATATAGCACCATCTGCCCGCGAATAGATCAAGTAATAATGTCGATAATTCTGTCAAATACAGATCTCGAGTTTGGGAGTTACAAACATACATACATACATACAGGTGAACCTAATAAAAGCGTGTTGAAATAGGTTAAAAAAATTAAAAAACAAATTGAAAGGGGTATATTTTTAGGAAAGATTAATTTTTGGGAAACAAAGGTTTTGGCTTTCTACTGCTACTGCTGCGGTAGACATTTTCAAAGGCGATGCAATACCCGAGCTGGTGCTCTGGTTTTTGTTCCTGTTGTATCCAACGCATCACCTACTATTTTCGTACTGGGTGCTCTATTTATATCGTTCTTAATTGTATTATCTATTCGTGTTCGTGTACTTTCCTAAAAGATACGCGAACAGGAACAGCACTTGATTATGAGACTGGCCTGAACGAATTTGTTCTTTTAGATGATTTGATTTATAGCCAGTCTTCAAGTATGCTCACTGACTATAAGTGAAAAGTTTTCGTTCCTTATACGAAGAATTGGGCAAACTTCGGATACGCGGTCGGTTACCTCGTTCACATGCAGATGGGGCGATGACAAACCTGTTGTTTGTTGTCCGCTTCAGCCTAGTTCGAGGAATGATACTTTGAAGGAATTCGATTTTCAATTATCGGAAATCAGACTTTATGTTGATGATAGACACTACCTTGCGCTGACGCGTGGCCAAACAGCCCGAAACTGGTTTGCAAGTGTGTTCCAATATTGAAAATCTATTGCATCAGTTGTATCGCCAACAGCACATACAGGAATAACTTCAGTGAAGAATCTTGCACTGACACCTGTCAGTGCAAGATACCCTTTGTGGTATTAACCAGGGGAGTAGTTGTTTTCTGATAGGTGTCAGTGCATTAACGTATAGTGTAGGGAGTTGACACTATTGAACGAATTTGTTCTTTTAAATTATTTGCACTTGATTATTTCATATAATTATGTCACGATGTTTCAAGCGGTAACCTCATACTGCAGATAAAATATTTTTCAGAAATCGAATATGGATGATTTGACTCTCTACTGTAAGAGAATCATAAATGGATCAAAAAGTTATAATACTCATATAGAATCTTCTAAACATGGACTTCCGAACTTTGACAATTGATAACGGCCATCTTGTTGAAGTTACATGTGTCAAATTAGTTGTCATTAATTCAGTCTGTTTTACCAAATCACCATGGACGGGTATAGCATTCAACAGCACGTGCAAATAATAAAATTGTTTTATCAAAATAGGTGTTTTGTTCGGGCAATGTACCGCGCGCTTAGCCCATTTTACGGTCGTCATAATTCTTAAAGAACGACGTTGACCAGGCCATCACTGACAACGGCGAACACTAGGTCGATGATTACCAACTTCTTTTTGGCCTGAATTGGATAATCTGTGCACCAACGACATGTGGTTTCAACAGGTCGGCGCTACATGCCACACAGCTCATGACACATTGGATATTCTGTACAAAAGATTTGAGGGCATGGTCATCTCAAGTGGTGGTGATGTGAACTGACCACCGAGATCGTGTGACTCCGTTAGACTTTTTCTTGTGGGGTTGTTCAAAGTCGCAGGTGTAGGTATGCGAATAAGCCACAAACCACAGCGAACCTCAAAGACAACATAACCCAAGCCATCGATCAAATTCAGCCTGATTTATGCGACACAGCCATGGAAAATTGGATGTTTCGAGTGCACTTCACCCAGAGAAGCTTCGGTGGACATTCGAAATAAAAAATTTTGATGATATCTCAGACACACTTTTTTTATTTAAATTTAAAAATAGAAAGCGCCTAATGAAAGACCTTATATTTGTTACTTGCTACTTATTAGAGCAAAGCATCTTCAGAAGTAAAATATACTAATATTTTTACACCTGAAAATACTGCACAGCTTATAATTTCATCGAATCCATCATTTATGTTGAACTGAGTGAAAAAATATATATTTTTTATTCTGTGACAGTTGTCACCTCCAAATGAATAAAAAAGACGACATAAACCCAAAAAAGACTTATCACAATTATACATGGAACATAATGAACAGTGGGCTGTAAATTTTTGTACAGGAAATGAAATCGTTGACATTTATTTGTTAGAAAGTCACACATACTTCATCTATTTCATTAAAAAATGGTTTTCATAAAAATCTCTTATGGTCCCTATGAGGCGCATGGTGTTATTAGACATAGGGTACAAAGACTGCGAGGTCTTCTGAGTGAGTGAAATTAGAATGTCCTCAATCACGTGAATCGCTAATCAATTTCCTTCATAAGGGCATTTATCGGAATTAGGGTACGAAATTGAAGTGGCGGAGGTGAATCTTTTCAATCGAGTGGAAATTGAGATGTTTGAAAGAAGGATATTCATAGGTGACATCAGAAATTTCAAATTCAACGAGTCCTACGAGGATGATCCCGTCTGTCAAAAAGCCGTGGCAGCTGTAGAAGAAGCTAAATCGAGAATGGCGGTCGAAGAAAATGTTCGAAGTTTTATTCCGATAGAACAAGGCATGAGGTATGTTCAACGAGTATCCCATGGAATAGATACGCAGGAATTGCTCCTAGATTCAGAATTATTGTTCGAAATACCTGATAAACAAAGAGCGAGTACTATTATAGAAGAGACCTCAGATGGTGATTAAAAATTATACTAATATAGATCCTAATTTATTTTTAGTGCCACTAAAATTTCATCTCGAGCTCAATTTAGTGAAGGAATGCAATAAAATTCTCCAATCCACAATAATCCGCAGAGCCATTGAAATAGAAAACTCTAGTCACTTCCATGAAGACTTTTCCAAACCTGAAAAACATTTCTGTTTTATCGCAATTCCTCCTCGACGCCACAATGTTATGGTACGACATGTTCCTTGAAATTCCGCCATTTGAACACATGCTAAGACAGTATTGAAAGGTAGAAGTAGTACCTCTGGAGTTAGTATTACTTTATCTGAAGACACCAACTTGGTTGATGAAAGGCGCGTCATTAATTGTATTCGTCTTGAGCTCCCGACCATGGGTCGGAAGGTCCTTCCTCCTCTGAAAAGAGTAGGAGGAAAGATTCACCTTTTACACTCTGCAGGTCTATCTAGAGTACCTCGATGAAATTGTTCCGATTGTAGTTCTTGATGGAATGTCTTTTCAGTCAATGATTACTGCCAATCAGCAACCAGCATATTGCCTTGATAGGTTAAGAAAGCTGTTAGCTGTAAAAAAAGACATTGAGGGGAGCCGGAAATATCGCGAAAATATACACTTCTCGATTATTTCCAAATCAAATTCAACTTCATGTCTCGGGGAAAAGATTTTCCATCAATTTTTGAAGGTGATGAAGCTATTGGGTTGATCTTCGTTGTAGACAATTGCGCAACAGTTCATTTCAAAACAGATCGGTGAGCTTAGCGATGTGCAGATCGTAGGTGCACACCACACCACTGGATGCCCGAGAGTTGTATACTTAGCTCAGAGTGAAACAACGTCAATGCCAAGTATAGGGACAAGAACAAAGACCGTACTAGATATATGCTTGTCGATCTAATCTTATACTTTACTCTTTTGGAGTGGGGAAGTCGGCTCGGAAGAAACTATACCAACTCGAAGTGAAGACCCGAAAAATGATGAGGATTCATGGAAGTTTTCATTCTAAATCATACAAATGAGAGGCCATGGACTTTTCAGTTCGAAATGTTTACGTATAAGAATGGCCAGTGACTGCAAAGAAATCATTGGGTGAGATTGGAGCATTTTCATTTGAAGCAGTTGCTCGAGCTTCGTTCGAGATTTGCTTCACTCCTGCCGCTACATGGGATCTTTTTTGATAACATTGAAGACCCCGGCACATCCAAGAACCTGACCTTTGCTTTCCTTAGGTCACGCGAGGAACTCGAAAACTGAATAATTTCCGATGAACTTACCATTAGCATGTCTTTAACACTTTGGTCTATTGTATTCGGTGTAATTAATATGGAGGTTCCTGATATCAAATGAAGGATCTTCCTCGAGGAACCTGAATCACTATACACTTGCTGTGAGCATGTTTACCACATGTGCTGTCAGCATGTCTAGCACATGCGGTTTCAGCTTATATCCAAAGACATCACACATTTTGGTTCACACACATTGTTTTGCCGATGCATGGAATTTTCTTTGATAAAATTGAAGATTTCGGCACATTCAAAAACATGATCCATGACCGATGAACTTATCATTAGCGTGTGCAAAGACACCAACCACACTGCTTTACAAGTGGGGATATTGATTCTCTCGGAGATTATGCTGAATTTATTGAAACTTCTCATTCCTCAATCTCCAGCAGATGCACAAATAAATATCTATCTATATATGTAGATAGAAAACCTGTGAACGAACCTGTAACATTCACCAAAAATAATTGTCAACCGAAGTTTGATTTTCTTGTCGGTAGCCAGGCGGTTCGACGTGGGTGCTTTGTTCACTCACTCGAAATGACCGTATGGGGGCTATTTTCCGGGTTTTCTGGCCGTGGTCTGCAGGTTTTATTGCCTGACGATTCGTCTACTGCTGCGGTAGATGATATTTTCAAAGGCGATGAGGTAACGGTCGCACCCGAGCTGGTGTCAGTACGGAAATAGTAGTTGATGCGTTGAATACAACAGGAACAAGAACCAGAGCACCAGCTCTGGTATAGCGACCGTTAGCACATCTCCTTTGAAAATATCTACCGCAGCAGTAGACGAAACGTCAGATCACGGTCAGAAAACCCTGAAAATAGGCTACATGTGCAGGTATATGGTTGTGACATCAAAATCATACTCCAATGGTCCCATTGGAAGAGCACAGGACATCCAAGACTAAAAAACACGTCATAGTGCATCGGGAGTTCTTGCCACATGGTCGTGCGGTCGATATTGAGTATAATCTTGAAGTTATGCGCCACTTGCAAGAAGCATTACGAAGAAAACGTCCGGTATTGTGGAAAAGCAATTCATGGCTTCCGCATCACGACAATCCACCTGCTCACTCGTCATTGCTTGTTCGTGATTTTTTGGCCAAAAACAACACCGTAATCATGCCTCAGCTACCGTATTCACCAGATTTGGCCCCCAGCGACTGTTTTCTGTTCCCATAATTGAAGAAACCCATGAAAGAGGGCGTTTTGCGAAGATTGAGGAGATAAAAACCGAATCGAGGAGATAAAAACCAAATGAAAATTTTCTCCATTTTCTGAACAGACCTCTTACAAAAGTGAATTCACATTTTTCACGACTAGAGATTATTAATAATATTGTTCAGTAAGCCAATAAAGCAAAGGAAAGGAAAATCATACTGTTTTACCAATTAGCGTGTAGAGAACACTTCAGCTGAAATGTGTTCACTAGTAGACACACAAAATATCTGCATTTATATATTAGCAAATTTCTATCCAATTCTTGTGTTTCCCTTCACTTTACAGTCGATGCTAGCGCAGTCTTGTGGCAATGGTGTACTCAAAAAAATAGTAACGTGTAGGTAGGTGAAACAACAAATGATTAGAAGAACAAAATTTAATATTCCACGTTCATACAATAAATAAATAAATGACAATCTTAAGTAGTTCTTAAAGTAAGATGCACCAAACTAGTCCGGCTGACTGTGTCATAGCAAAACCTGTTCCTTCAAATATTTAGAAGCATATTTCTTTCATTTTCAATACTTTTATTGGACGAGCCGGTGCAAACATAATACCCATTCAACAAGCAAGCTTGAAGTAACCTTAGATCACTTTCATTACCTATATGCATTGATAGTAATATAACAGTCCATCATTTTGATTAAAATTCATCTCTTGCATCAAATATGTACCATTACTCTACATAAAAGTGCTATATACATAATTACATTCTTCAATAATCAGTGCACAGGAATAAGAACTGTCTTGAATACTTGATATTAGTCTATGAGAAAAATAATTTACTGAAAGTTCTAAGAGTTTTAGTAGCCTATCATAAATTCCATATTGTGAATTTATAGTCGGGTTGCGTCTTCAAATAAGTTAGCTAATTCTTTGAGATGTTGATTCTTGCTTCCGGTGGCTGTGCTTGCAGCAACAGGTCTTCCAATATAACTACAAAATAAAAATTCAATGAATAATGCTGTATTACAGATCCATCAATCAAGTCATCAATATATACTAGATGGGATGAAAAGTTCTTAGGCTAACACAGATAGCGCTGCTAGTAACTAATCCATATGATTATTAGTTAACCCTAACCTTCAAAAGAGACGCGTACAAATTTCACAGCTGTTGGACTTAATAGTTTATGGGATAGAACATGGATAAAATGGATAAAATGGATAAAAAGGAATTTTGTGTTGATAAAGCATTGTTTTTGGCAAAAAGAAATACTGTCGAAGCCAAGGCTTGGCTTGATAAATATTATTCGGACTTTGCATCAGGAAAATCAACCGTTGAGAAGTGGTTTGCTAAGTTCAAACGAGGTGAAATGAGCACTGAGGACGATGCACGCAGTTGACGCCTCAAAGATGTTGTTACCGAGGAAAACATAAAAAAAGTCCGCAAAATAATTTTGGATGACCTCAAAGTGACGTTGTTCAGGATAACCGAGGCTTTGAAGATATCAAAGAAACGTGTTGGACATAGTGTAGATGAATATTTGGGTATGCGAAAGCTCTGTTCAAAGTGCGTGCCGCACGAGCTCACAAGCAAACAACAACGAATTGATGATCCTGAGAGTGTTTGAAGCTGTTCCACCATAAAAATCCCGAATCTATGCGTCGATATGTGACAATGAATGAAACATGACTCCATATATTCATACCAGAATGAAAACGATTGTCATCTGAGTGAACTGCACATGGTATAATATTTATTGACTATTTTGAAAAATAAGAAAAAATCAACAGCGACTATAACATAGTGTTATTGAAGGAAAAAATCGCGAGAAAACGGCCACATTTGAAGAAGAATAAAGTACTGTTTCATCAAGACAATGTACCGTGTCACAAATCAACCAAAACGATGGCAAAATTAAAAGAATTGGGCTTCAAATTGCTTCGGCATCCACCGTATTTTCTAGATATCGCCCCCAGCGAATTTTTCCTGTTCCAAGACTTCAAGAGAATGCTCGCTGGAAACTAATTTAACACCGATAAAGAGGTAATCATCGAAACTGAAGCCTATTTTGAGGCTCAAAACAAATCATTGGTATCGAGAAATTGAATAACGATTTATCTTTTTTTTTTTCTGTTAGCCTACGAACTTTTGGATGACAACATAAAACACAAGAGCCAACAAGCTAAATGATTCCACTCTGTAACTAAAATCAGATTGAGAAATCTAATGAAGTAAGCTACTAGGATCGAGAAAGCACAGTAACGAAGATATGTTTTTTCTCTCACCTAATCACTCTTGTGTCAGGAACAGCGGTTTGCTCCTTCGGTTGAACGTTTGATTTTTTTTCTCCAAACAATTTACTGAACCAACTTTGAGATTCTCTATGAGGCACGCTAAAACATTCATCATGAATCAAAGACTGTAGCTGTTCACAGAGAAAAATCATATCTTCGATCAACATACGTAATGAGTATTCCGTTAAGAAAAATTGTTCATCACGAAAAATAACTCCACATAATCAACATTCATATTTTGTTGTCATAAAACTCTGAAAGAATAGATACATACTACTCGGGTTAAATTTTCTTTCAAATACATATTTAAATTCATAACAACATTTCTCACTTGAATGACCCATTTGCTGTTTTATACAGTGTGTCTCAAATTGTTTTCTACAAATGGAAAACTTTTTTATAGCCCATTTGTCAGAAAATTTACTTTTCAAAAAAAATTCTGCATCATCTCAAACCTACGGAGCACACATCAAATTCGAAAAACTTTTCAACGTACAGGGAAAACAAAAAATTTCGTCTAATTCAATGTTTACATGAAAATTTGTGTTTGAAAGTTACTTCTTTGCCTAATCTACACATCTGTGTAAACATTTTTTTCAAAATTAATTGCTTTCTTCTTTTCTTTGGAAGATTCCCACATTTTTTTCTATGAAGATGGAGAAGTAGAAAACCAAAATCTTTTTTCCCACAATATTTCTTGAATTCCCAGTTTCAAAAATATGAAAGTGAGCCAACAAATGTTGAATTTTTCAAAAGTGGTGGATGGCAATTTTTTTGCAGTTGAGTAGTGCAAACTTTACTTTCTGATAGTAATTTTCAATAATGAATGAAAACAATTATCATCATTATTAATTTTATAACGAAGTACGGTTCCTTTAATGTCAGGATTATCATACACCTATTGCATTTTATTTTATATCAATAACGTTTCTTATTAATTCAAGTACATTCAGTATAAAAAGCCGATTTCCAGTCTAATATATTTTCATACAAAAAAAAACTCACCAAATATCTCTTTGACCTGACAAGGTAGTCTCAAATCTCGGTTGTACATAACTCCAAGCACCTTGGTTTTTGTGTTCTTCTTGTAACCAACCAATTTGTGCGTGTGGATACTTAGCACATTCTTGTTTCAGCAAATCGAACGGGAAAGGTGTAATCTAAAAATAAAATCCGTAATAAAATGAATCAACAGTTATAAGAAAGAAAACAAAAAAGTATATGCAAAGAACTTTTTCCTTGATTTATTGAACTCAACTTCCCAAAACATACCTTTTATTACCCACAAACTGAATATGAGCTGTATAAAAACTATATCAAAGGAAGTTTCATTCAAAGGATGTAATTTTCTATCGTTAACTTTAATTACCATGCGTTTCGCTATACGGTAACTTCATCAGTTGGACTGGTTAAAAAAAACAACCCAACATTTTTGAATTGTTGTATACTTTGGTATCAGAATTCTTCAGGATTCAATAACAATAAATCAAATTTTCACAATATAGAATTTATTGGGAAAGATTTTGGCCAAAGACATGGCTGATGAAGCTATTGTATAGCAAAACACGTGTTACATTTTGGTGAAACTGTTTGGTAAAAATCTCCCATTCCGTATCCATTCCATTCCGTATCCCTATTAGAAATTACTCACTTGCTCAACACGTGAAACGGCAATTTTTGACTCCAATCCCTTTGCTTTGATTTCCTTCATAACTTCATAATACACTTTCCCGGTACAGAACAGGAGTTTTTCAACCCCGCTGGGATTTTGGCTGGCCGGTCCCTGTTCTGGTATAACTCTTTGGAATTCCGTGCCTTCGTTCATATCATCAAAGGAACTTCTTGCATCGGGGTGACGCAACAAACTCTTCGGAGTCATGAGTATCAATGGTTTTCTGAATGGCAAAGCAATCTGCCTTCTGAGAATGTGGAACAAGTTGGCGGGTGTTGTACAATTAGCCACAATCCAGTTGATATCGTGGAGTTGTCTCACTGCAAAATCGTCACTTTCTGGTGGGAAATAGTCTGGGTCATCGGAAGACATTTGCAAGAAACGTTCCAAACGTGCGCTTGAATGTTCGGGTCCTTGTCCTAGAAGAAAATAAACATTCTGGAATGAACCTTCGATTACGATATGGTGTGTTAAGTGACAGTATCTTCAAATTTTCATCGTCATAAATTATTTCTAGGGTAGAACAAAATAACTAACTCATTGTATTAATCCTTAATGCTATAGTGTGTACAATATTTTTCGTTAGTACATGTTTAGTTAACTCATATAAACTAGATGGTGCCACGTATAACTGTCCGTATGAAAAACAGGGTGTGCTCAAATCCTAGCCACAAACGGACATTGTTTGACCTTGAGACTTATTAATAGTCAGTGCAAATGCCAATCTAATTGGAAATTGCACACGTTTAATATAAATTGATACATCTGAAGGTATAATAGAGATTCGTGGTATTAATATATCTTCACCTCGGAACTTGCGATTCAAAATACTAGCTTCGACAACGTTTTTTGATGACTAATCGTGTGCGGTTGCACAGCCGTGGTGGATTCAAATTACGGAGTAATCCAACCTTCAGTTGTAAATTATGCGGTGGCATGCCTGGCAAATCCAATGAGCTAAAAAAACTCCGTTGGATAATTCACAGTTTCGGTGGCATCGCAAACTGTATCTACGCTCGATGGATAAACAATAACAGTGGCCGAAAACTGACTTATTGTCAGTTCTCAGCCCTACTCCGTGCTGTTTACTCTGAGTGAATAGTGACACCGGTAAACGACAGGCGGGAATAACTGATCTACGATTAGAGTTAAAGATGATTAAATTACTAAAATGGCTATTAAAAAATTAGGGTTGGTGATAAAAGGATAAAAGTTGAGGGTTATATGTATTATTAGGTTGATTCAAAAGTTTTATCAACTTTAAGCTCTTATATGTTTCTGTTTGTTTGTTTAAATTATGTTTTTTCCGTTAACCAGCTATCGCAACCCTACGAACGACAACCCTCAGAAGTCGGAACCTGTGCTAGCTAAGGACCTTTTAACGAGTGATTCCTAACACTGGTTGGACGATAGCAAGTGAAAATCGAGCGTTCAGCCTGGGGCTTGAACCATCGACTCACACATCGGCCGATTGACAGAGTGAACAAAGCACCCACGTCGAATCGCCCGGCTACCGACCGGGTAGCAGTGAATACTCATTCAATTCAATCGAAATAAGCGCCATTTGAATCGGTGCACTTTTGCCAATGTAACAAAACTTCATTAATTTCGTCAGCATTTAAATTGGGAAGGTTTTATCGGTAAGGAAGTTATCGAAGTGCTTGAAAAAATGGTAGTCAGTTGGCGAGAGGTCTGGGGAGTATGGTGGTTGAGGGAGAACTTCGACGCTCAATTCGTTTAATTTTTCGACGTTAATTTGTGAAACGGACGGATAGGCGTTGTCGTGGAACAGGATCGGACCTTTTCTATTGACCAGTGCCGGCCGCAACTTGAAAACTTGGAAAAAACACAAGAATAAAAGAAAACTTTGAAATAGAAAACACGCCCACTTAACACCTGCTATGAAACATTTTCCAAGCATATTGGCACGATCTTCATATTGATCGTCAAAATGTTTATGAGACAAACTAATGTTGATTTCTCTCACCTTCCATTCCGTGTGGCAAATATAACACCAATCCTGTCTGCCTGACCCATTTGGCCTGACCACTGGAGAGCAACTGATCTATGATACACTGTGCAGTGTTGGCAAAGTCGCCGAATTGGGCCTCCCATATGACCAAAGCGTTCGGGTTGGTCATAGAATAACCAAGTTCAAAACCGAGAACACCATATTCTGAAAGAGAACTGTTGCACACTGTGTATGGAGCCTGATCAGGATAGAGGTTGCATAAGGGCCTGAAAAGTCACCAATTAAATTTATAAAATGTGCTCAAATGAATATTTATCTATGTATTAACCTATATGTTGCTTTATCGACCGTCTGATGATGCAGCACATGATGTCTGTGGGAGAAGGTGCCTCTCTCGACATCTTGCCCAGACAATCTAACGTGGATTCCTTCTTTCAATAAAGATCCAAATGCCATAGCTTCTCCAAGTGCCCAGTCAGCCATTCTATGTTCTACCATTTCCATTCTAGATTTCAAAATACGTTCAATACCTAAAAAATTCAGAGATTGTTTCATTTTGGTTCCATTCATTTGCGACAAGCACATTTCAAATATTTCACTCATTCACGAATTCCACAGAAAGTTACCTTTGTGTATAATGAACTCTGCAGCATTGGGAGGGGGAGAAGAGAACCTTTTTCCAATATGAACCAGCGTATCTTCAATAACTCCAGTCTTATTGACCTTCAACGGGTCTTTGCCTTCGAAAAATCCTGACCAAGGACTGTCGATCCAATCCTTGTACTTGATGTGAGTTTCTTGCCTTGACTGTTCGAATGCTTCCTCGCAAACTTTGTCATATTTATCTTTGACATCTTTAACTTCATCCTCGGTTACAATTCCCTCATTTATCAACTGATCTGAATATTTTTCCAGGCAAGGCTTGGTGGATCTGATTTTACGGTACATGAGGGGTTGGGTGAACATTGGTTCGTCAATTTCGTTGTGTCCATTTCTTCTGTAACACACCAAGTCGATGACGACATCTTTGTGGAACGTAGATCTCCATTCGGCGGCCATATTACAAACGTGAATGACACTTTCCGGGTCGTCCGCGTTAACGTGGAATATCGGGGCATTCACTACACGAGCAACATCTAAAAAAATGAAAAGGTTAAAGGGTTTCAAAGAGGAATTCACATGCTGAGTATTGTGACATACCGGTACAGTATGGGGATGACCTAGAGAATCGAGGATCCGTGGTGAAACCAATCTGATTATTCACAACAATATGGATGGTACCGTGAGTGGTGTAAGCTGGTAATTCTGATAAATGCATCGTTTCAAAAACGACACCTTGTCCAGCGAAAGCGGCGTCTCCGTGTAACAAAATTGACATGACCTAAAATCAAATGAAAGATTGTTTGCTTAGACAACAAAAAAAGCTGCTCAAAGTCGAATTAAATCACCTTCTTTCCTTCACCGTCTCCTCTATAGAACTGTTCTGCTCTAGTTTTTCCTTGAACAACAGGATCTACAGTTTCAAGATGAGATGGATTCGCAACTACAGCTAAACGGATGTTTTTGTTGGTCACTCGATTCAATCTGCAAAAAATTGCGTTCATTTTCTGCCACTAGACAAAACACTTAAATGTATTTTTCATTTACTCCCGTTTGTTGGTGTTTTAAAAGGCTTATAACATGCTGTCTGAAGTAGCTACTCATCTGTGAGAACCCCAGCCCATAATTCAAGAAAAGTATAAAAAAAAACATTTGGCATTTGGTGAAGTCAAAATGACGTCTTTGTACAAACCTCCGAGACCGTTGACTGACTACGACATTAAAAATTGGTCAATTTGGATACAAAAATTCGAAATATATCTGAAAGCATCTGATAAATCTGAAATTCAAGAGGATGTCAAGATAGCCATTCTTCTCAATTGTATCGGTGACGAGGGTTTGGATATATATAATACGTTGGAATACAAGACAAACAGATTCAATCCAGGCTAATAAGGGATTTGGATATAAGTGTAGTGAAGATTATAGAGTATTGTAAATCTATTAAACTTGGTGGAGAGCATCTAAAAACACTAAAACATCAGGAAGAAGTTAACGCTGTGAAGAAAATTCAAATATTCAGGTGTAGGAAGTGTCTTTATGAACATATCCCACTTCTGACACCATGTTATAAGCCTTTTAGAACATCAACAAACGGGAACAAACTTTATTAACTTTTAGTATTATCTAACAGTTTTAGTACCTTCTAGTTGTACCTCTATTATTTTTATCTGTCTTCATGACAACCACCCTAGCTTTAATACAGGGTAATGAACCTACATATAACACCGTGGTTTTGCTTCCACACTTACCGTTCAATATAAGTTCCCAAGTGATATTTCACATCACCAGACCCGTCGTCGGCGGCTTGAAGTCCAGCAAACTGAGTGAAGAGTTGGGGGAGAGGTTTCCGACAGACGTTAGCCAGAACGTTGAGACGACCTCTATGCGGCATGCCCATAACTATGCTTTCCACGCCCAATTCCGTAGATTTATCTATTACAGTCTTCATGGCTGGTATGAGAATTTCGCAACCTTCGAGTCCGAACCTCTTTTCAGACGAATATTTACGAGCCAAGAACGATTCAAATCTAAAAATCAGACACAATCACATCGATGGAATCGTTCATGCCTATACTTTATTCAAAAAATAAGGTGACTTTTCATTTGTCTCAAAAAATATTTATTTATTCATCAATTTCTATTTTGTCCCCTTCCAAGTAGTCCTCCTCAGATATAATACACTTGTGCCAGCGTTTCTTCCAATCCTCGAATCGGATCTGATATGCACTTTTGGTATGTCCTTCCAGTCGTCGTAAAACGCCGTCCTTTCACAGGTATCTTTAATCTTGAGAACAGAAAAAAGTCGCAGGAGGCCAAATCTGGTGAATACAGTGGCTGAGGCATGATTATGGTATTATTTTTGGCCAAAAATTATGAACATTCCATTTTTCACAAAAAAATTGTTGCAAATTCTTTGAATCATTTTTTTTGATAGCAGAAAATCGCCGAACACGCAAAAAATTTATAACTTTCATGCCTCCCACCAACAAACTAAACATACTAAACAGCTGAAACTGTGAGTATATGTTTAAGAGGAGTGTACCAACATAGAAAAAACACTAATCGAATGTACGTAGCCCGTGAAATTTGAACTTTCACCTTATTTTTTGAACAGTCCTCTTATAATGTCAAGTTTCAAATTAGATTATACGAGTTGATCTAAAAAATATAATTCCGTGTTCAAAGTCGGGAGTATCGAGTTTGGAACCGGAATTTCAAAGTTTAAAGCCAGAATTTCCGAGTTAATAGAAAAATATAATTGCAAGTTTGAGATCTGAAAATTCAAAATAATAACTAGTGTAGGCTTTATATGCTGCCATAATTTGAGAATCTATTGTCAAATATGGAAAATATTCATGAAATAATTCAATTTCATTTAAGCGAATACATGAATTGAAAGATATTTCAACCTCAAATTTAATATTATTAAACAAAAACACTCAGTATTCAGAATTCCATCTTTTAATATTCCAAGTTCATAGACATCAAAATTGATATGATCACAGTAAATCAAAGTTGCAATGTCAGGGTATACATTTTTATAAATATTGAGGGAGGTCAAGATAATCAATAGACAGTATTGAGAAATTCATTCAGTATCTATTGATCTTCAGAAAAGGTTCCAGCAAGGCAGCACATCTCCTTTTTTTCGATCCTGCTGGGTAGCAGTATAATGTAAGTTTTTGGTGATTTATTGTATTTTTGATTAACATTTTAGTGTAAGTTTTTTCCCGAAGTATTTTCCCCATTTCGTTACAATAAATATTTAATTAAGTTTCTAAATGAGTTCTCTCATTATTTGAATGAATGATGAATGGGCGAAACAGCGAACAAAATCCTCTCGTTAATAAGCCAAACGAGTACTGAGTTGCGACACTATTTTTCTTTACAAAAAAAAAAGGTTCATATGGTGTATGTTTTATATTTCTGAAGTAATGTATTCTATCGAGTTATTTATCCTCACAACAAGTTCAAGGTAATGTTTTATTATTTATTCATGCAAGTGAATATTGAAGTGAGTATTCTAAATATAGCTTTCCGTATCTATTCATGAATGAATTATAAATTCGAGAACCCTCAAAATAATGTTTTCAAATGCTTTCAACTTCTTTAAAAATAATGATTAACTAAATCTCCTGTACCCATCCGTTTTACGAGGGTGTTCTGAAAACTTTCCGGCCTCAACATGAAGATAGCAACCCTCGTAAATAAAAGCTAGTGAATTTCGTTGTTCATCTGTTGACAGTTAATCACCATAGTTTCAGTCATTTTGGATACGCGCCTGTTATATATTAGTCGTTTGAGTGAGTTGATGTGGGTGTTTTTATTAAAATGGACAAAATCGAGTATCCAGCCGTCATTAAATATTTGTTTCTAAAGGCAATACGCCTACGCAAATCAAAGATGAAGTGGATTCTGTATATGGGGTCTTTGCACCATCATTTACTACAATGAAGTTTTGGGCAGCTGAATTTAAACGTTGTCGTAAGACCTTGGGAGACGATGAACGTTTGAGACGTCCAAAAACAGCAACTACCGACGAACACATCGTCAAAGTTCGCCAAATAGTTTTAGACGACCGCCGAATTAAAGTGAGAGAGATATCAGAGGCTATGAACATGTCAAAAGAACTGCCCGCGCGTTGGGTGCCGCGTTTGCTCACGTTAGACCAAAAACGTGTTCGAATGAACATTTCCAACGCTCTCTTGGCGCAGTTTAAAGGCAATAAATCCGAGTTTCACCGTCGATTAATTACAGTAAACTGCAAAGGGGGCCCGTCTTCAAAAAAAAAAGCAAAACCTGTTTTTCGGCTGGCAAATTGATGACGACTGTTTTTTGGGATAGTCGTGGAGTTATATTAATCGATTGTCTTCTTTTCAAGGGAGCATGCTACGCATCATTACTTGCCAAGCTAAAGGCAGAATTTGCGAAAAACGGCCACATTTGCAGAAAAAGAAAATCCTGTTTCACCAAGACAACGCAGCATCTCACACTTCAGCCGTTGCCATGGCGAGAATCTGCGAATTACGGTTCGAACTGCTTGACCATCCACCTTACGCACCAGATCTAGCCCCAAGCGATTTGTTTTTATTCACTCATCGTCAAATGAAGAGGCAATCACATTCTGAACAATTTTTTTCTGAGAAAAACGTCAAGTACTATTTGTGCGGGTTACAGAGATGGAAGCATCGCTGGGAGAAGTGTGTAGAGTTAAAAGGAGACTATATCGGAAAATAAAAGAAAAATCTGAAAAAATGTCTTGAATCTTTGTTAGGTCGGAAAACTCTTTAGATCACTCTCGTATATAGTGTGTAAAAGCCAAATGGAATAAATTAATTATTTCGGTTACTGTACATATTTCAAAAAAATCCCGAAACACATCAAATATAAATTATAATTTGACATTCTTCAACGTAAAAATGCCACCCTTAGCTTCAAACCCCTTCGAATGACAGGTACAACCCCCAATTTTTCAAATGGGAATATAGGCCTGTGATATATCGTTTGACAGG
>WOGO01000985.1:0-19896 GCA_015342085.1 Leptinotarsa defecta | reverse complement strand
CAGGTTCACTGAACAGTTGACTGATACCTGTTCCGAAAAACCAGTTCGGTTCTTTTGGGCCCATCTCTAGTTCAATCTCTTCATGTCATCGATGACAGTACGTACTGACGTTTAAATTGAAAGGGGTATATTTTTAGGAGAGATTAATTTTTGGGAAAGGTTTTGGCTCTTTACTTCTTCATCTTTATACAGAAAAATGTGTGA
Organism: Leptinotarsa defecta; assembly: GCA_015342085.1. NCBI lineage: Eukaryota > Metazoa > Arthropoda > Insecta > Coleoptera > Chrysomelidae > Leptinotarsa > Leptinotarsa defecta. The sequence goes on along the minus strand of WOGO01000985.1, from coordinate 19,692 downwards.
ATCTTCGTGTAATTCAATGTTTATATGAAAGTAGCTTTTTCGAGATGGCTTTTCTTCCAGTTTGACTCTGAAAGTTACTTCTTTGCATGATCCACAAATCTTTATTTAGAAGTACCTTTTTATATTTCATGTTATAATTCTTCACTTAAAGAAACTCAGAAAAGTGTCAAAAGGGTATAAAATGAAAATACATTTAAGGCATTTGCATTAAGATAAGATTCCTTCATTTATGAACCAGTGAGTGATAAATATATTCTCAATAAGATCTAATTTTGGCAAATTTAATCAGTTTTCGAGGATTTTCTGATTTTACTTAATTTTTCAAGAATAAAAAGTAGCAGTGATACTATAAAATTAAATTAGCAGTGTTTTGAACCAAAAACGAATTCCTACATATTTTCATTGCGTTTTTTATGAAGATGTATATATTTTTGAAATACTTAAGCTTATGGAGTTGATAAAAATCAGTTATCAGCGGTCTAGATTGCCTCTAGAATCGATTCTCTAAGAATTATCTAGGAAAAAAATAGTAAAATAACCATTATAATTTTTTTTAAATAATTCTGTGTAATATAAGAATTAATAATTCTAACAGAAGCAACTTTATTATTATAATTATTGACAATAATATCATTTATTACCTAATGAAACTTACTTACAAACAAAACATACTTTTCACATGAAAAGTAAAAGTATATACATAATTCGATCAGACATGCAGAACATCACTCATAACACAAATAATGAGTGGGAAGGGCGACTTTATACATTAGTATAAAGGATATTTACTCTATTCGATCAAATAAATCAAATCAAAATATACTTTATTGTCCGAAGATTTGCATCTTATTGACAAAATCCAAGAAATACAAATCCAAATACAAGAAAAAGTTCTAAAAAGGTATAAATGTAGATACAAAAAAAGTTCCGAAAATGTATAAATGTAAATATAAAAAAAAGTTCTAAAAATATATAGATAAAACACCACCACGTTTAAGTGATAATACAAAAAATAAAATGTTAATTTATTGTTAAAAGATTCGCTAAAATACTCTTCCACACTATAATAGGATCTATCAACAAGTAGGTTCTTCACCGCCTTTTGAAATGAATGTTGCTTAGATTTGCAGATCTCATTTCTAATGGTAAATGATTGAACAACTTACTATCGTTATAGTATATGGAATCCTTGATTAAATTCGAAGTTGGAATGGAGGTCCACAATATTGTAGTATCATCCGCCAATAGAGTGAAACTACCAGATATGTCAATCATAGAGATATCATTTATATATAGCAGAAATAGAATAGGGCCTAACACAGAACCCTGTGGTACACCAGATTCAATGGCCCGGTTCTCCGAGAGTTCCGTTGTCTTTGCCTTTTGACTACGTCCTGAAAGGTACCATTGGAACCAAGTGTTCGTTACACCTCTACATCCATATTTGTGAAGTTTTTTTTAGTAAAATGTTATGATTGATGCAATCAAACTCCTTTGAAATATCGCAAAAAGTTACGGTGGCTACTTCACCAGCATTCAATTCAGAGTAAATTTCATATAAAAAAGAGAAGATAACATCATTTGTATCATTTTCCGCCTGAAACCAAACTGGTTTTTACTTATAATAGAGTGCAGTTTTAAGAATTCATCTAAACGTACTTTGACTAATTTCTCAATAATTTTTGCTAAAGTTTGTATTTATGAAATAGGACGCAGGTTGGAGGGACTATCCAAATCACCTTTTATATTTTCAATGACATAATCAGTAAATTAGAAAGAGCTTTCATTATTGTGAGAGATTTCAATGCACACCACCCCTATGGAGGAGCACTAATAGTGACAAAAATGGTAAAATCCTCATTGACATGAATCATCACATTGTGGTGATATTGAATGATGTTTCTCCTACACCCTAAAGGTAGCCCTTGTCCTTACTACATTATTTGTCAGTACTACAGTATTTGATGATATAAGTTATTATATACTTGTTACCTCAATTAACCATGCTACAGAAGTAGCTGTTCCAATAAAGACTTCCCATATGAATCCAAAAAAGTTGATTGTCCTTGGTGAGATGAGGAATGCTCTAATAAAATTTGTAGATTAATGCAAAGAAAACCATTGCATCAAGTGAACATTTTTTAAAAATTATTCCGAAATTTAGAACCTGCTTTTCTCCCAACAGGGATTGGAGGAACCTCAATGTTTCTCAAAAAAGCCCCTAGATAAGAAAGAAACATTATGTGTCTTGATGTGTCAGATACGAGGTGAATTCTATAACACTGGAAGAACACAACTTTCAGTGGTACTCACAAATACAAAACTTTAGTATAACTCTGATATAAAAAAATCCGTTATATCCACAGAAGGCATCTCACTACGATCATACGAGCAAACAGAACACTGCTTAACTGGATCACATAATTTTCTGATATGATTTTGAAAAACCCATACAGTGAGTGTGAATGCCCTATAATTTTCATACATAATCTGGATTTATATAAAAAATTTCTAAAACTTAGTCTGAAGTCTTTATTACCAATTCAAAGTCCATTTGGATTTCAAAATAATGCCACTCTTAATGAAATTTATAATCCATAACAAACTTGATCTATAGTATGAATTTAATTGTGCAGAGTGCAGATTCATTATTTTCTACACCTGCTTGGTACTAATCCCAAATCAACATTTCGTGTGTTTTCAATGCCCCTCCCTTGCCTGGGAGAAATCCTTTGTTGTGCTATTTGTTTTCAACTTTCCCTTAACATCCCACAGTTGTTCCTACCTATTCATTCTACTCTTATTTTGGTGTTTATGGAATTTTTTCCACATTAACACCGCACAAAAAGTAATCCAATCAAATATCTGAAGAGTGGCAAATTGCATATCGAGCACAACCAAAAAAAAAAGAAACAAAGAAAAGAGCAGCAGTCTGTAGCAGAAGGCCATAACTTTATATAATAAATTGATATTAAGAGTTTTGTAAGTTTCTCAGAGATTATATAAGTTGTCCCACCGGATAATACCATACTTCTTATTGAAAACCATCTTAAATATTTCAGTCCAAGATCCCAGTTTACTTAACTACTACAATTATTTTACAAGATTTGTTTTTATTTGCTTTCTGTTGATGTCGATGACTTGCTTTCTGTTGATGTCGATGACTAAACTGACTTCTTGGAAACTCCACATGTTTAAGGAAGCATGTGGTTTGAACATTTTTACTCCAAAAACCTCTTTGAAACTTGAAGGGCAGACACTTCCCATAGATTATCGGGGTGGGATTTGCAACAGTACATTCTCAAAAGTTTTTCAAGTCTACAATAATGATGTGAGAACAAATATTACATCTCAATATAACCTGATACAAAAATATGACATTTATTAGAAAACACATTATGATATTTACAAATACACACCTATCAATATGGGGAAACACAACCAAAGACAAGTGTTTTTGTTTTATTGAAATATGTCATTTACCTACCTAACCAATAAAAAAGCCTTGAGAGGCCAACAAGGTGCTTGGATTTATTATAAGAAATTTTCAAAAGTTCACAAATGCAAATGCCCTCAAAATAATTTACTACTCATAGGTCAGATCTAAATTAGAATATTATGCTATTCTAACCTAACCATGGCGTCTCACTTATTTTTTTTTGTTATTGTTATTATTACTATTACCATTTCATTAATTTACTGTACTGATCTTTTACTTTGCCATGTGAATGGATGAATCCTGTTGGACAATGAACGATTTATTATTTATTTTAATTGTCATTATTATTGTTAATTTCAAAGATTTGAAGATTCTTTAGCAATATATCAATTGTTTACAAGCTTCTTTTTATCTAAACAGTTTGCCAATTCTAAAATGTACACATTCATCTCTATAAATTTTAATTTTCAGAAAGTGTTACCACAGAATTTAAGTATTTTGTTTTTGTCTTATTCTATTATTATTATGAGCCTCTCTGTATATACTACAAACTTTATTAACATGTCCATAGTGTTTTTTGGTTTTCGTATTTTTTTATATTTACTTTTTGCTTCACGTTATCAGCTGCTAATAGTTGGTATCACTTAGCAAAGATATTTTTTTCCCTGAAATAATTCTTTACATGTCATTTTTAGGAGTAACTTAGTGTGTGATTGTGTTGTGACATCCATCTAAAAATAATTGAAGGTTTTGATATTTACTTTCATGAATCTAGTGTTACTTTTTTATAATAAAGTTTATGATTAGTGAATGGTCAAATTCCAGAAATATTTTGCAAATTTTGATCATATGCTCCTTAATATGTATTAGGGATAAGTAACTAATTACTGTTCTGAAATACATATTCCCTTATGCTTTTCTTTCTTGAAATTAATATAACTTTCCAAAATTTTGACAAGTCTTGAAAATTAAAATAAAGAAAATATTTTGTAAAGCCTAATTTTCGTTTTTTAATGATCTTATATGTTCATGTAAGTTAGCAATACTCTGTGTAAATGATACAATTTTAATATATTAGAGTCAGATATCAGGTCTTGTATAGATTTACCATTTACATTAATTTCAAGAAAGATAAAAAAAAATCATTTACAATTTACAGTTACTTAATGTATCAGACTTCACTTCATTTTTAAGGAAAATGGAGATGCCTTTTATTTCATACAACAGAGAAACATTGCAAAATATTTTTCGTTGCTTAACCATTATATTCATTTGAATGTCACAAACTACACCAGAAACGATTTGATCTTCTCAAACTTTAGTTACAAAACTATCACATGTTTCACTATCAAACATGTCATGATATTTTTGTAAATAAAGTTTGTGAAGATCAAATCATTTCCGGTGTAGTTTGTGAAATTACCAATCAGAACATTCATTTGACTTAAGAACCTCATAAGATCTTTTTTTGCAGAGTATCACGGGATATTTGCTCCTACCATAACTCTGCTGCAATAAAGTTACACTTATCCATTCCCTCATATTCTGAAATTTTATTCACAGATTAAAATATATCTATATCGTTGATTTTATCATGAACAGGAGTAAAATTAAGAATATTTTCTGTTACACTGAAGTCACCTTGAATAAGTAAAACAAAAATACAAATTGGCTGATATCAAGCATGTCAGGCATTCAATTTTCATTCAGCCAGATTGTCAAATATTACAATTTTTGTATGTAGTCTACACATCTTATGATTTGATGCTGTTCTGAAACTTTCAAATTTTTGGCAATTTTTATTGCATAATTCTTAATGCACTTCATACCTGAAAGTTATTGTTCCCTTCAACATTTTGTAATACTACATCATAAGAAACGAATATACTCCATTTGTCATCAATGCATTATTTTTCCTTTTTCCTAGAACTATTAGTGTAGAATTTCTCGACTGCTTTGTAACTAATGAAACTTTCTTCTATAATATAGTGTAATTTTTTACACCTTCGATTACAGGCATACATATAATGAACTGATTTGCTACGATTATTATAAACTCGATAATTTTATATTCTGTTTTTTTTTCATGTAAATTCGTTGCTGCTCATTGTACTTCTCAACTCAATAATTACTTGTGATGCACTGTCTGGAACCTTTGGTGTAGTAATGGTGTAGTGTTATTTTAACACCTCGACACGTGTTTCGATTACTAATTGATTATCTTCAAGAGGAAGATTAAACTGAGTTTGGAGGTGTTGAAATAACTGTTTGATGTTGGGATAAAACTCCAGTAATATTCTTTAATAATTATAACTTTAAAAATGAATGAACACTTGAATGGTTATAGATAATCTTCACGAACCATATTGAACAGTTTTTGAGCTGCATTTTCTAGGTACCTTCTCATAATTTCTCAACTACCTCCCAATTTCTCAACTACCTCCCAATTTCTCATCCAATATCTCAGCAGTAAAGTCTCAGTAAAAAAAGGCTCACCACAACGAATTTTCGTAACAAAAACATCCCGTCAAATTGAATTTCATACACAAAATTTCTCTAATTTCGGCTTTTTATATATTTCCTTCATTGATCGCAGAACATACTTCCGCTCCTTTTTCTTAATTAAGCACATTATTGACAGATTTTTGTATTGAGATTTTTTATGCGAAATGTATTTTGTCCGAGGTATTATTTCTGAGGTAAAAAGAGACGGATCTTTTATTCTATACTATTGTCTCTGCTTATCACATCCTGATTGATCAATTTTTTTTATGCTCGCGAATGGTCACTCTACTTTTTGTTTCAAACATATTTTCACTGCCAATGGCTTAATGCAGTTTATGTATGACATTATATTAGGCTGTTTCAGAAGTTTTGTCAGTTTTAATGTTATTTGTTTCTGTGGTTCCATATCTCAATTAATATTTATTCTACTGTGTCATGGTATATACTGTTCGATGGTGTTGATTTTTTTCCAAATTTTAATTTTTTGCCGCTTTTCAGCTTATTACTATATGATACCGTTAAGCAATTGTCGGCCAATTTTTCTTTAGGAGTTCAAATTGAACTAAAGCGCTGCCGAAACAGCCCAAAAAATTAACCTGGTATTTGGCGACGGTAGTGTTAATGAACGCACTGTTCGATATTGTTTTCGAAATTTCATTCCGGAGATTTTAGCCTCGAAGATGAGCCTCGAAGTGGTCGACCTACAGGTCGATGATTTGAGGACTTTGGTGGAGACTGACTCGTCACAAACGCAGCGTTGGATGGCGAAAGAACTGGGCGTCAGCTCCCATGCGGTTTTTGATGGTTTAAAACGTATTGGAAATGTCAAATTGCTCGAGAAGTGGGTGCCACACGATTTGAATGATTGACAACACTTTTTACGTTTCGCGATGTGTTCTTTGCTTTTGCGCAACCAAAACGATCCTTTTTTGGATCGGATCGTCACGTGTGATGAATAGTGGACCCTTTACAACAAAACCATAGTTATTGTATGGTGATCAGGGGCGGATGTGATTCGCTATAACTTCCTGCAACCAGGTCAAATCATCACAGCAAAGTCCTATTGTGAGGAAATTGACAAAATGTACCAAAAATTGCTTAAGCAGCCGGCACTGGTCAACAGAACAGGTTCAATCCTACTCCACGACAACGCCCGTCCATACGTTCCACAAATCGCCGTCCGAAAATTGAACGAATTGAGCGTCGAAGTTCTGCCTCACCCACCATATTTGGGGACCTTTCGCTAACTGACTACCATCTTTTCAAGCAATTTGGTAACTTTCTCATCGGTAGAACCTATGCCAATCAGGACTAGGCAGAAACGACCTTTGTTGACTTCCTTGAATGCCAATCACACAATGTTTATGCTGACGGAATTAATCAATTATACTTTTTTATAGAAATCATTTTAAATCTAATCTGTTAAAAAAAATCCAATTACAAAATTGATTTCAAAAACTGGTAAGAAAAAAAGGTCGTTGTAAGTTATTTGTGAAACATATACATAAGGTGTAGTTTTAATATATTTGTCATTTTAAAATGATTAGTTTTAGTGGTTATTGATTCATATTTTAGACTTCAAATTTTAATTATTTCAGGTACTAACGCCGATTCCTCCGCCGAACGTGTAGAAGTCAAGGAACCTCCACCTATGCCTCCTGCAGATGGAGATGCATCCCCAAGTGGGGAAGGTGGCACCTGGGAAGACGCCGCTGATGATGATAGTACCTCTGCTTCAGCTCCACCTGTTACAACACCTGAAGGGGATGATGATGATGAACCCTCATCAGAGGAAGCTCCTGTTAAAATCAAGAAAAAAAACATTGTCAAAGAAAGAGTTGTTGAAGAAAAAAAAGAGCATGTAAATGTCGTTTTCATAGGTCATGTGGATGCTGGTAAAAGTACCATCGGTGGTCAAATTATGGCATTAACAGGCATGGTGGATAAAAGAACACTAGAAAAGTATGAAAGAGAAGCGAGAGAGAAAAGTAGAGAAAGTTGGTATTTAAGTTGGGCTCTGGATACTAATCAGGAAGGTAAATTTCGTTCCATGAAAAATTATGAATGAATAATCTCAAGATGACTTTGCCTGTAATCATAAAAGTATTATTGAAAATATCCAGTTTCGAAGAACCAAATCAAATCCAAATTGTTTATCTATCAAAATTATGCATTTGTTATTTTTTTAAACGTCACAGCTAACTTATTATAACATAATGTGTATGTGAAAACTTTAAATTAAACAAATTAAATAAACTCCAATAGCAGTATGCCAAAAACTGGAAATAATCTCATTGTCACTTAATATACTATCCTTGTTATTATCAGAAAAATTTTCATTTTTAGCTTTCTGTCCCCCCTTTTGTTAATGGATTTATATCAATACTCTTATTTCACTTTCTACTTCTCCATCTTTATACAAAAAAGTGGGAATCCTCCAAAGAAAGGAAAGGAAGCAATCAATTTCAAAAAATATACCTGTTACAATCTTATTTCACCATTTGGATTTCCAAAAAGAGATTGATTTCTGATTATCAGTATATGATAAAGTTTCTGTTTATCTAAATGTAACTTTCTTTTTTAGTTCCTTTTTTTAAAATATTGAAAAAATAAAAAGTCCAGAAAGGGTGTTTCATAAACCATCTAAATTTTTTTCTCAATTCTTGATTATCAAGGATTATTCACCAGTTTTTCATTTTGAATTTTAGAACGAGACAAAGGTAAAACGGTCGAGGTGGGTCGTGCCTTTTTCGAAACTGAAAAAAAACATTTCACCATTCTTGATGCTCCCGGACATAAAAGTTTTGTACCTAATATGATTGGTGGTGCAGCACAAGCAGATTTGGCAGTACTTGTAATCTCTGCAAGAAAAGGAGAATTTGAAACGGGATTCGACAGAGGTGGGCAAACTAGGGAACATGCTATGTTAGCTAAAACAGCAGGAGTAAAACATTTAGTGGTGCTTGTAAATAAAATGGATGATCCCACAGTTAACTGGGATGAAGAAAGGTGAGATTTTTCAATGGGCTGCAATATCAACCTTTGAATTATTAAATGGAGTAATCAATCAAAATAATGTATCAGCGAAAATACTTTCATTTTGAACAGAATGACAGGAAATCATGATGCACTCTTAGTAAATTGAAAGGTGTAGGTTAACTTATTTTATTGAGATAGGCAGTTTTGTTCCACAGATTGTTAATGCTCAATTGGCTTTCCAAAAAATGTATTTTTCAGTTCTCCATTCAAACGAAAACAAAGTTGCAATTGAAATGAATCACTTCCTTAGATTTTAATTGTCATACAAAAAAAATCTTTCTACATAATTCACACCTGTGGTGTTGGCTTGATTCAAACCTTTGATCAAAAAAATAGTATTTTTATCATTTTCGAACAGAGATAGTGAACTGAAGAATGTATCAGGTGTTCACTAGTTCTTGTAGATGAATTTATGATTATTCAGTTTATTGTGGATAAAGGCATTAGCAAAGTTAAGTGAATGAGCCATTTTAATTTTTCATTATTTTGTGAAAAAGTCTTATGCCGAAATTATATTATTGTGTCGTGGTGTGTTGTGATGCTCTCTGACGTGACGGCGAGTGTGCAGACTATTCTGTCGTGTCGGGGAGCGCTCTGACGTTATTTCGAGTCAATAAAGTGGTGGCCTTTGGAGTAAACGCATGCGAGCATCTACAATGTTTTCTTCCGATTCGGATAGTGATATTGAAGAAAACTTTGTAGGTCTGCAAATGTAAAGTTTACTTAAAAAGAGAAGAGGAAATATTGAGTTCATCCAGTAAATAATCTGAGAGGTAGTCGAAGCGAATATCATTTACTAGTGAATTTCACTAGTTCGGACTTCCATTGTCTACTATATAAAATGTTGATGGGTCCAAACATGGTCTGCTATTCCTGATTTGCTAGTTTCCACTCGCTGTGTGTGTTTCTTGTGCTCGGCAATGCGAACATTCAATGGCCTCTTAGTTTCACCAATATAGGATTTTCCGCACTCACAGGGTATTCGGTAAATGCAATTCTTGGAATCGCAGTCCGCGTTTGGTGGCCGAACTAGTGAAATTCATCATGAAACATTGTCAATCACCTTAAAACAAACTTCGGAAACTACAAGTGTTCTCTGCCGATATATTAGCATTTAACGATTCAGAATTCGCTATAAATAGGCGCATGTACGATATTAGGAGTTATAATAGACTCACATTTGAGAAGGGATTCAAACATGAATTATTTAACGAAAAAATTAGGATGCATACTTTTTGAAATGATAGCTTAAGGGGATTCTTGATTTGAAATTGAAAAAAAAACTGTTTATTATTCACCAGTACCAAGTCACTTAACATACTCTATAATGGGATGGGACGATGTATCAAAAAACCTACTTTCGTCCACTGGAAGTAATTCATAGGAGGTTCTTGAAATCAATTATGAATAAACCCCTTCGTTATTCTAGTCACAAACTTTATGATTTGAGACGATTTTTCTACAAAACTCTTGCCTTATATCAACACAAGGAAATAAATAGATTGAGCAAGCTTGAACACGAACACAAAACACGCAACAAAACTAAATATAGTGTACCATACGCTCGTGAGTCTAAAGGTTAGAAATCATTCAATGTTCTGGGACCCATTATCTATTATAACTCCTCACCGGATAACATAATTCTACCACGAGAAATAATCAATGAAATTTTTGATCATGGTCGCTGAAGCACTTTTCGAAAATGATTCATTTCTTTACTATATTTGTTGTGAAAAGAAGCTCATTGTTTATTACTTTTATCCTTGACATGTGACATGTTCATGACTGAATTCAACGCAAAATGCAAATATTTCAGACTTTTTTTTGGACATTTGACTAAGTATTAGGGGTATTAAATTGTTTTGTTTTATCTGCTTGGTTTTATTGGAATACACACTTACCGAAGAATTTTCGACACTATTCACCTAACACCCATAACATATTGTTTGTTGTGTTTGTAATCATTTATGTATTTTCAATGGTAAAATATCATACCGATAATTATTTTCATTTTCAATATAAGATTTTATTCATACGTAAATTTTGATTAGATTTTAGATTTTATATTCTTTATCAGATTTATAGACTTCATTCAATATTTTCGATATTAGGTATATTTTATATTTAGGCATATGTTTTTAACCAAATAGAAGCATTTGATGCTTCTTGGTTTTTATATTTATTTGTATTTGTATTTCCTCGATGTAATTTTTATAAAACTATTTCATTTCAAATACATCGTTGTTATATTATAATTATCATAACCACAAGTGGTTACTGACTAATTAGACTTTTCAAAGTTTTCGGGGTAACTTTTCAGTTTGACCATCATTACACTTGAACAGTGGAAGGTTAAGAAGTCGAGAAACGTCATATTGTTCTAAAGTTTTAAAAATATTTCACAATTTTGCATACTTTTCAGAAACCTGCCTGAGACAACTCATAAATTCAATCATTACTTGTTTCAATTTTGTAACTGATTATGTGAGTCTATAAAATTATCTGAAAGCAAAACAATTATTTGAGAGAATCTAGAGACATAAAAATATTTTTTTAAGTAATTCAAAAATGGTACCTGGAGGTAGTATAAGAATGTTCTCATATAAACAATATTGACTTTCAGAAAATGTCCAAATGCGAAACCTTCCATATCAAAAACGATAATGACTCCATTTGGTGGACCATTTTGATGGAGATGAAGAAGGGTTATCATATCGAAACAGTTGATTTGTACAGCGTATATATAATTACTTGGGTCGCTATCCATCATCTTGACAAAGAGCACTAAGTCTCCTTCAGGAGTTGCTTTTGGAAGCGGCTTGAACAGTCTGTAATAGAAAAGAAGGAAAATGACAGTCCATATTTTCAATACAAAAATACTCATTTTGAATGAACGTTGATTTGAAGAAGAACTACGGAGTTGTAGAAAGGCCACAAATTATTTCGAAAAAAATCCGATATTGAAGTCGAAATTTAACAAAATTCCTATATCAAAGTCGAAATTCAACAAAACTAGTATTACATGATTTCGACTTTCACCTAGGAATATTGATAAACTCAAAAATTTTCACTTGAAATCTAAATTTTGATGAAATTTTTTGAAAATTTTTACTTGAACTCGGATTTTTTTAAAATTTTGATTTTAAACTTCGAATTCAGTGAATTTTTAATCAAAGAAAATTTTTAGTCCTTCCACGCCTACATGAAAAACCGTTATTTAGGTTTCAGAGCAAGTATCCTCATTTATTTTGATAGTGCAAGAACAAAGATGGGAAAAATTTCTGGACATTATTATATATTTTTTGTTAACTCTGTTAGCACTGAAGTTACTCTATAATACTTACACACAGTTTATTGCAGATTGTATAACGGGATCGTTTGGATTTCTGTTCCCAAAAACGTCTGGACACATTGTTTTTATACTGAAGTATTTGTCAATAGTAACTTTCGCTTTTTCAGTATTGCAGTAGCAACTGTGGAGAAATAACACCAACTGCAATTCTGTAAAGAAATTCCATTATCTTCTTTTTCACTGAAGAATGAAAATGATAAAAACCAGGACCCGAAAATAACAGCAGACGCACACCCGCTAAAGGTCTCATCAGTGTTGCTGAACTGAACAACACAAGCGTTACTGGACTCAACGGTTTTCTAAAGGCAGAGTAATTGAAGTTGATGATATCTTCCTTTACGGAGATAAAGGAGGGTCTTCTGAGGCGAAGGGATACGTCCTATGCCAACTTGTTTTCTCTCAACCTCAGTCACGGAAAAATCGCGTTCGTCGGTTGATGCCCCTTTTCCTTATGAGGTGTTTTGAGATCTTCTGACGATCTCATAGTAGCAAAGCTCTTGTGGTTCAGCTGGCATCAATAATGAGATCTATGGCGGGGGTTAACAGCATTGCCTGGTGTTGGATAACTAATGCGTCGTTTCTGGGTTCTGGTTCCAACCAACTGCCTTGCATCTAAACCAGCAATCGATGTTATGCTGTTAAAATTCGATAAATATCGATTTGATGTACTTGTGATACATATCTCCACTTACTAGTAACATGTGTTAACATATTTCCACTTACTAGTAACATGAGGTAGGTGTGGTTGTGTCTTACTCCATTCCATGAGATGAAGAACATCATCTTCCTTTAAACCTGTATCCATTCCATACACGTCGTTGATGTCTATTTCGCCTTGCATGCTTCCTGAAGATCTCAATCACCTGAAAAATGTCTTCAAAGGAAATGGGTACTGCGAAATAGAATTCGACCGAGCCACACGACCTGGGAAAGAACGCCAAAGTAATCCTAGCTAGGACTGTTGAAGGATAAGCTTTCCTTCTCTATGTTAACGATGTTACAAACTGGGTTTGGAGGAATTTCAAAAAACACGACAAAAAACTAATATTTGGGTCAACAAAAATTATCAGACAAAGTCTAAGGTCAGTAAAGGACCCTAGAGAGCCTTCAGCAACACCCGGGGTATACCGGATTTCTTGTAGCTGTAGGTCGGTCCACATTGGAACCACGAAAAGAAGTTTAGGTACCCGTCTCTCTGAACATAAGAGAAATTGTCGCCTCGGACACACCGACAAATCAGCTGCAGCCAAACATGCTCTCAAAGAAGGCACTTATATTATGTCATTCAAAAATACAGTAATACTTGACAAAAATTCTAATTAATATTCAAGAGTATATAGAGAAGCAATAGAAATTAAAAAACACAAGGATAATTTCAATAAAAAAGACGAGGCAATGAACAATGATAAAATCTGGCTACCTCTCCTCAATTGACCACAAACAAGGTCAGGTAATCCAACTAGAAGAAACGAAGCCACGCCCACCTATGACAATATAAAATCGGAGATAAATTCCAGAACTGTAGTACTAATAGATAAGAAAGTAAAAGCAACTAAGGGCTGGTATCAGTAGGTTGATGTCCACTCATAAGAGTGGGGGTCGATTGACGGGAAGGGATGTTCTGCACACAGTAACCATGTGGGGAAGATTTCTTCTCAGGGCACACAACCCGGGAGGAGGCATGGGGGAGCATTGTAGTTTCTGCGTTAAAGTTCAAATTATACCTTCTATTGAATATTTGTCGCTAATATGGAGCTTCGTTTCTAATCATACCTTGAAACTGTTAGCTTCAAGCAATCTCAATAATCCATCCTTCTCTTTTATCGATAACAATATATGGCCAACTATTCGCTCTTTGAAAACTTCATTTGGAGAATCGCTTCTCTATGAAATAAAACATTTCATTGTTTCAAAAGAGAAAAAGACATCCGAAAGATACAAGAGAAACAAATCCAATTGATGAAGCAACAAAAAATACAACTTCATTGTCTCTTATGTTTTTTCCACATAAAGTTTTGTTTTGGAAAAAAAAATGAAGAAAATCTATTGCATACCATGAACATGGATAAATGATTTCTTATTATTTTCGGAAAATATCTTGTCCACTTGTTCCAAACTTGGGTACTTATTATTTTATTCCTTTCATTTATAGCTAGATTATAGCTAATCAGATCCAATTTAGTCATTTCAAGAGTGTTTTGGAAGATAACTAATTTGAAATTTGTAACGCCACTACTATTCAAAATCAAGCATTTTTTCCACTAACTAGAACTTCAAAAATATCCTCAACGCGCGCTTCTCCAATCAAGTTGGCATCTTCAAGATACCATAAGACCATCTGGGAACCTAAAAAGTTGTATTTTCAATGGCTTGACCTATGCAGAGTGGGTCAAATTGGACACTTTCAAAAGCAAACTCCTGTTTTCAAACTAGATAGATGAAAACTGATGGATGTGTCTGGGGATCAAATTTTATGACAAACTAATGGTGAAAACTGCATATCATCGTTTCTGAGTTAGAGCATAATCTCAAAAATGTGCACTTTTGAAAAGTTGCTCTAATTTTTTTCTGTCAAATATTTCTGGTTTCTATAAAAACATGTCCAAATCACTTTTTACATAGAATTCAATGGTGTAAAAAAATATTTTTTTCAAATGAGATATCGATAGTTATTGATGGAAAACTTTTTTTGTCAGAGAGATACCTTGTATATTCCTGCATATTTCAAGTATCTTTCCAAAAATATACGACACTTGATGTATTGCTAGAGTAATCTTTGAAATACAGAGCTTTTAGGTTTTTCCACGTACCTAAGCTTTGAAACGTACACTTTGATAAAATTCCAATATCTTTCATTTCATTTTGGGGTTCCCTTTACCTAACCTGAATAGTTTTTCAGATATTGGTTTTTCCAAATTGTAGTTTTCATTTCAATGCATTTTTTGAATAAAGATAGCTTTGAAACGACATTTATTTGATTTGCTCACAGAGTTTTCATTTACAGTTATTATACTTCACTTCATCGAAAATATTTACTGTTCAGTGAAATTCATTCATATTCTGGCAGTAGTTCATTGAACAGACTTTTTAATATTCAACTGAATCAACAACAAAATATGATACACAAATGTATTTAAATCAAAGTAAGTGTTCGGAATGACGACCAGCCTGTTGAATACAAAGATCCACTCTCTCTGTGGGAGACTTCACAACATTTAATAACATTTGAGGCATCACTCTTCCAGTGTGGTTGGAGGAGTGTGGTAAACCTCATTCTTCAAGTATCCCCATAGGAAAAAATCGAAGCAAGTCAAATCTGGTGATCTTGCTGGCCAATTTTTTGGGCCTCCCCTGCCCATCCATTTATTTGGAAAACACATATTCAAGAACTGTCTGACACTGAATTTGAAATGTAACGGAGCTCTGATTGATTTGTTCGTTTGTTTAGCTCCTTGGCCAGTTTTTGTTGTTCGTTTAGAAATATACATTCTTCTGATAATCGTCCAGTATGCAACGTTATGAAGCTGTCCGTTCTTTTAAATTTTTTGACATTTTTGGGAATCCTCGCTTTGAGAAGTTTCGAGATAAGTTTATAAAGAACTGAATCAGGCTTTTCATTCGATTGAACACTACTTCGAAGTTGGAATATTTAGGCAGAATTTGAAATGAGAAGTGGCATTTATTGACAAGTTGAAAAAAGAACTGAAATCTTTGTCGTAAAAAATAAACTCTTTTTTCATACATCAGAACTAGTTTTAGTATATGGCAGAACTATTTTGTTTCGACTTTGTTTGATGAATTGTAAAAAGTTTTTAAATGGAAATTAATCCAAACACAAAAACGTTTTGGGATTGTTGATTGGAGTCCCAATGAAGTTTACTGATGTTTTGCCAACACGAGTGGACGGCATCGTCACGATTACAAAGTATTTTCATTTTTTGCAAATTCAGCCATTTGTTTACATCAACATTTTGATTTAATATCCTTCGTGTTAGAAATCACACGTTAAAAGGTAAGACCTCGTTAGTCCTTAGCTCGTACAAGTTCTTAACTTTTGAGAGTTGTCGTTCGTATGGGGACGACAGCTGATTAACGGAAAAACATATTTAAAACAGATTTCAAACATACTTTTAAACAGATTTCTTCAGATACCAGAGAAGGGAACCTCTAGAAATAGTCGACACACTGCTGATTACTGCCCTTATTATTCATTTATAGCAGGCTTACATCATTTATTTGATTGAAAAATACTAAATTGTGCGATTTTTAACGGAATTTGATTCATTTGAAAAGAATTATAACGTTCTTTCGTTTTGTTTAGATTTCAACCGAACACAAGAACGAATCAGCATATGAAAAGTTGCAAAATATATTCAATTGATTTGGGAAATAAACTATCAAGTTACTTACTTGAAATTGAGAATGTGAATTATTTGCACGGAACACACTTTCACAATAAAAAATTGATCGCCATTCCTCAAAATGAAAGCAGTTGTAGGCACAAAGAATGTAATTTTATGTCTATCCATTTGATGAGGGCAAAGGTTACTCTGAACAAATGAACGTTAACAATATCGTTCAATTAATAATTATACATCACAAACGTTTTCATAGAATCATCTTCACGCTTTCACTGAACCTATTTTTGTCATGTACTCGTAATATTTTGATTTTGATAAAAACCACTTTCTCGCTCAGTCTCTCTTTGTCTCTCTTTGAACTTGAACTGATTGTTTACCGCGAATAATACATATTTTATACGAGGGACGAGCTGATTTTCTTAAAAATGTGTTGTTCAAAAAGAAATTGTAACCATGATTTGAGTTTCGGCAAGTTAATTATATCCTAGCCTAGTTTCGCAATTTATCAACTTCATTCTATCAAAAAGCTCCAAAAGTTACTCCTTACTGTAGTGGGCTGTTAAAGCGTAATGAACACTCACTACAAATTCTATTTCAACGGCTTTTAACAGGGCTGTAATGTTAGGAAAATAACTTTGCAGATGTATTCGTGAAACTTTGCTAGTTAAAGATTGGGAAAGGTCTTATTCTTTAACATGCGATTTCAAAAACCACCAGGTATGAAGCATTACTTTCTATCAGAGACATCGGCCTCCCTTCCAAAAACTATACACTGCCTCTGTCCATACTTCAAAAAATGAACAAGGTTAACTAGATGGAATAATCTTTTTAACTAGTTTGATTCATTGATTGAAAACATAATTCTCTCATTTTCATAAACAATCTATCCATAACAACTCCTAAAGTCGCTAAACTCATTCATAGACGGCTATATGTATTTCTTAAGAATGGACCATTAGATAGCAACGTTAGATTTAAGAAAATATCCGGACATTGGTTTCAGGGTTATCATTTTCAATACTGCATAGTTTTTCACTTTTTAATGCTAAAGATGGCCCTCTGTCTCTTTTTTCAATTTCAATTAACGCTGCTGATCCACAGGAATCCATTTTGTCACCATTCATATACCGTTACATAGAAACTATCAATTGGAAAACATCAAATCGAAGTCTTGACCATTCCGTGAAGATGTCGAAGATTTCTATAATTATTGATTACCCAGGTAAATTAGGAAATTCTCTTTTATGAACATTCAAAAAATTGTAGGAATTGTGAGTATCATGTCATTTTGTCCTCATCCATAAATATTCCCTTGAAATATAACCACAGTGATAATAAATTACATTTTCAATATATTATTTTAATATGTTTTCTACTCTTTCTAAAGTTGGAGATGGAAAACTGTTTTGGAAAATGCTTCAAGAATTTATTGTAGAACGAATTTTATTTGAGTTTACTTACTTGTATTTCCCAATCACCAGAATTGCAATAGTCTTCTCGACGGGCGTTTTACCAATCAGGAGGAAAAAATAATGAAAACATCTCCTGAAGAAACCAACTTAGTTGGTGAAACGAACGTTGAGAAAATTTTAGGTGATTAACGTGAAGTGCTTTTTCTGGATAAGAACTGTAATGTGGGTACACTTTATAAATGAGGATACATTATAAAAATACACTTTCGTCTATTTTCCACGACAGTGTTCTATTTGTTGACTAGTTTCGGTCATTACACTATTTTCAAAACTAACTAGATTACATTCAAGTCTGAGTATTTATACCTACATTGCCTATAGCTATCATGAATAATTTGATACCTACATTGTCTATTCCTGGGATAACCTCAATTAATAGCTGTATATCGATGAACACAACAAATGTTTTTTTTGATTGTAGGTTTTTGGGAACTGGGTTATAGGTTCAGGAGAGGACTATGGTTTAGATCAAGTTTTTCTTTGAGGATAATAGAATTGGGATTTTCCTTTGACTTGTTTACTTCCATAGATTTCAATAGAATCATCATTTTCCCTTTCCCTTATTTTATCTATTTTATGTTTCGAATTTTGAAGATGTTCATACATTAATGATTTTTTATCCGAAATGATGTGTTCATGGTACCTTGTATCAAAATATCTACCAATTTGAATTGTATATATGACGGGGCATTCACCACCCTTTGTCTAACTTAGGTTTGGCATTAAATAATCTGTCGGCTAATAACCTAGTAGTTAGTAGCAGATTACAGCCGGTTCTGGGCCTCCCCCACCACTATGATGTATTAATTTCTTTTTTTGTTGTTTAGTGAAGTCAAGGCGATGTGACCTTGAAGTGTCTGGTGCATGGATCGTTCAGAATTTTTTTTTTCATATGAGATTTTGTGTGTCTGTGTGTGTGACATAGTGACGTAATTACATTTGATTGGTGTGTGTGTGTGTGTGTGAGAATGCACAGTACAGGGTTTCATCATGTGCTTGTCCTTCAAGTAATGAATGTTTCATCGGAGTGAGCCTACCAAGTTAGTAGTAGTGTGACGTCACAGCAGCAACCGTTCAACGGTAGGAGAGCGAGATGTTCATTCCACGACGAGTGGCTGAGTAATGCATATTCATCGGTGTGCCCTCACGTTTTCTTGCTGGCAAGAAAACGCGATCTTTAGTCAAATTCAATATGATTGAATAATAATATTAATTATCTATAGTGAATTTCTTCAGGTCAGAGCCCACAAAGTTTTGCTGGCATGAAAACGCGATCTCTAGTCAAATTCGATATGATTGAATAATAATATATTATAGTGAATTTCTTTTTATTTTAATAATATTCATATATTAGATGATTTAGATAATAATTTTATGGAAATATAAACATTACTAACTCAGTTGAATACACTCATTTTATAAGTACGAATAAAATGGGAATGTGGGTATTATATCATGGAAACAAGTTGAAGGTTGCTTATTGTTTTTTTTATTCGATTTCAGTTGCACCATTCAAAGATGTGG
>WOGO01000984.1:0-19897 GCA_015342085.1 Leptinotarsa defecta | reverse complement strand
GCCAGATGAAGCCATTGTATGGCGAAACACGTGTTGCGTTTTTGTAAAACAATTTAGTGAAAATCTCACAATAAAGTGTTTTTGGAATACGTTGATTATAATGGTATTCACAAAAAAACGTGTACAGATAAGACACAACCGCCTCAATACTATAATTTTCGAATTTCCGCTCAGGTATTAATTACCAATTTATTTTCTTTTGGATTAATTTGTAAGTTTCTATGATTCTCTTGAAGTGAAAGCTTTCCGAAAACATTTTCCACAAAGCGGATCTTAAAACGTTCTACCAGATCGTGTCAATCGTCGACAAAAATTACATTACTAGGTATAAAGAAGAAAATTAACTTCGGCAAATTAAACGGATGCCCGTTTTTCGTGCCGGTAAAAATGTATCTAAACTTGAAATAGTTGAGATTCCAATTAGTGTTATTACTAATACTTACATTCAATGGTAGGATCTCCAGATGGTTTATCAGATGGGCAATAACATTGTGCTTCCTTAATATTCACTATTCTGCATAAGGCGCCAACCCCACATAGTTTATTTTTGCATATATTTGTCAACTCGTGATCACAAACACATCCGCGTTGAGCGTCTCCCCGACAACCAGAAAGGCAAGTACATTCGTAACCACCTTGTACGTGGATGCATTTTGCATTATCTCCGCAAGAGTTTTGCAGACATCCTTTGTTCACTCCTTGCTTACACTCAATGTACGCGTTTCCAATAAATCCTGGTGGACAGGAGCATAGAGGTTTTCTGTCTAAGACACGACACTGAGCGTTGGGCCCACAGACCCCTTGTTCCAAGCAAGGATTTCTGCATACTCCATCAGAACCACATTTTTTGTTAGATTCACAATCTTGGTCTTGCCTACACTCGAAAGGATTGCACGCATCCATTGGATCACCTTGATATCCATCTGGACACATGCATACTTTTCTATGATCTGTAGCTTTACATATTGCGTTCTTACCGCAAGAACCTTCTGATTTACAAGGGTTTACACATTTCCTGTTTTTGCATATTTCAGAAATTGGACAGTCATTGTTGGTTCTACATCCGGGAAGACAAGCTCCTCGTGAACAAATTTGACCTTGGGCACAAGATGATTGAGATATGCATTTGTTTCGGCATTTTCCTCCCACACACATTTCTCCACAGGCACAGTCGGAGACTGATTTACACGATTTTGTACAGTAACCAATTTCGTCACATTCACATTTAGAATTGCATTTCGTGGCTGCTTGTGTGCATGATACTAAAGGATTTCCCAAGAAGTTTACAGGGCAACTGCATTGGGAAACATGATTTTTCACGGAGCACTCAGCACATATACCGCATGTCGTATTTTTTTCACAAGGATCTGTAAAAAAGAAAAAACTTTAGATAAGTTCATAAGAAATGTGAATAAGAACCTTAAATCGAAGCAATCACAATATATTTCTTTTTTCAAGAAGATTTTCTTATTGACAAAGTCTACAAAATTGAAATGTAGATGATACTTAGAAATATAAAAACAACATATTGAAAATTGCTAATATAAACATACTATACATTCAGTAATTATGATTGAACTACATTTAAAAAAACTTTGATATATCAGGCACATGCTGTAATAGATAATTAAGTTCCCTAATTGGCAATGCAAGGTGGTTATTTACTTCTAAGTCATTTACTTTTATATATTATCTTAATTCATATCGTTGGTTGGTTGATAGTTTCAGATTTTGAGAAGATCGAATTTTTTATAAATATCATTGAATCTTTCTCAACTAATATTAATTAAGCAGGCTGTTTCTAAGACAGAAAGTGAACAAACTGATAATATCGAGTTAGCTTGACAAAGAGTTGTGACAGCTCTTTTTTGAATAACTAAAAGAGTTTGCATGAGTTACTTAGGGCATACTTCACTACTTCACAAAAGGCATTAACGGATCGTAAATATTTCAACACTGCTTTGGTAATTTTTTTCGCTGCATAGTATCCGGGAAATAGTTTTGCATAGGTACGTGTTCTATAGAGCTGTCAAATTTCAGACCTTTATCTTCGATCAGTCTCACGAGGTAGTTGTCCTCACAAACTGTATGCGTTTTCTAAGATATGTTTGAAACCATACCACTAAATACATATCGAATAAGTTTCATTAGCAAAATGTCATGATTTTTACAATGATGAGCTTTGGCAAAGTCATAAAACACTGCTGCAACCAGCTACCATTGTTGAATTTATTGAAAACATTTGTTACAAATAAAAATATGGCACTCAATACATTGTTTTAGGTTGACTCCTCCTTAACTTTCGTTAAAGTTGTTAATATATACCTATAGGTATATAGGCTGGTAATCTGAGGATTCACTTTTGTTGAGTGAATGAATATTTTTTTGCGCCAATATTTGAAATGCACCTTCAAAGCTTTATCATTTTGAGTATGATCAAATATTTTTCTAAATTCAAAAATACGAGTACCTATCTCTGTGGATGAGTAGAAACTCATTACTAATCGCAATATTTGACTTGAACAAAATCGGTTTTCTGACTGTTGATGTTTTCTGTAAGGTTGGTTGCAATACTGAAGTACAAATTATTGAGAGCATCTGGTAGAATGTAAACAATTCAGTTTTCACAATCTCAATTGAAAAAAAAATGATGGTTGAGTAAGTAGTTATTCTTTGATTCCAGTTATTGACGAACTACTGCTAAGATAGAAAATAAAGAGGATATCTGTATTTGAAATAGAGGTATTACTTACTTTGGCATACATTGTTGATACAGGCTTGATCTGCCAAGCATACTGAATCACTTCTACATCCAATTTTACAAATTCTGTTTTCACATATTTCATGAGCTCTACAAGATTCATCAGAATTACAAATAGTTTTGCAAATCCCCTTGATACACCTTTCATCGGACAAGCAGTTATGGTCACTGAAAAGAGAAATATTCAAAATTATCCGAAAATCAGATTGATGAGATTATACTTACGTTCTACATGTCCCATGACAAATACCAGCATGACAAGTTTGACTTTTGAAGCACTCAGTATTATTGGAACATGATTTTGTTGGGTATTTACAACTCTCTAGTGGGTTTCCAGTCAGTTGACCTTCACATCTGCATTGCTTTTGGTGAAGAACAGTGGAACAGTTTGCATTTAATCCACAAGCCGTAGGGGATTGGCATAAATCGATACAATTGTAATTTACGCATGATTTATCAAGAGGGCAATTTGAATTACCTCTGCAACCTATTACACATACTAGGCCTTCGCAAATTTCATCGTTTTTGCAATCACCATCTTTTCTACAAATTGATTTACAAATCCCACTTTTGTCGCATCGTTCATTATTTGAGCATCCACTATCTGAGGAACAAACTGTTCGACACAATTCTTCTAAACATATATTTCCTGCGGTACATTCTCGATTTTCCCTACATGATTGAGCAGGAGCTCTCACACATGCAACTTTGGCAGATGGACTTGGCACGAAACCCTTATCACAGGAACAAGTAGCCCTATGATTGGAGACCGTGCACAAAGCATTAGGTCCACAAGAATCTTCATTACAAGGATTTGTGCATTTATTACTTCTACAGGATTCACTACTTGTACAGTCATCGTCATTGTGGCAGCCATAGAAACATGTGTTATTAAGACATATGTGTCCCAAGAAGCAATCGTTATCAACACGGCAGGTTAGCTGGCAGTTTCCTCTGAGACATTTTTCATTGTAAGCACATTCGTTATCCATTTTACATTGAGGATGACACATATTACTTATACAAATACTTCTGGTGCTACAATCATTATCAGAAGTACACGATACTGGTACTGAAAAAAATTAATTACAGATTTTAAACTCGTTATATGACGTTATATTAAATTTGAAATTACTATACTTACATCTAACACACTCTACATCTTGGTTTCCAGTAAAACCAGCTGGACAACTGCATGTCTTCACATGATCTCTCACCCGACAATCTGCATTCATTCCACAAGCTGTTTTTACTTGACATGGATTCAAGCATTGCCCTTGTAGACATTGTTCATCTTGTTGACAATCTCTGTTTGTTTCACACGGTGGACTGCAAATATCTCCGTAGCAATATGTGTTTGAAGGACATTCGATTGTTGTTTTGCAATTAACCAATTTGGGTTTGCATCCCGAATTCAACTCATTAGGACTTCCATGATATCCAGTTCGGCAGGTGCAATGACCCTCATGTTCGACAGCTACACATTCAGCATTAGGACCACACTTTTTATTTTCACAGACATTCCTGCATTTATAGATGCCATTGATTTTATCACATTTTGCTTCTATAGGACAATCTTTATTCGTTAAGCATTCAACAGGAGCTTTACAGCCTTCATTATAAGGATTTCCTATGGATCCGTATGGACATTGACACCTGAACGACCCTCTGGAATTGTGACAGACAGCTCCTGACCCACAAGGTTTATCTGCACAGAAATCTATGAGTCTACATCCTGCATGGGAATCGCCTGTATAACCTGGTTGACAGTAACAAGTTTGTTTGTGATGCTCCGCTGAGCATAAAGCATTTCTTCCACATGGATTATGTACAAGACATGCTATTTTACACATGTATTCATCACAGAGTTTGTCATTTGAACACTGGTCGTCGGTTTCACATTCAACTTTTTGACATCCAATTTTGTCGTCATTGGGATTTCCTTTAAAGCCAGTTTTACAAAGACAAGCTGCTTTATGATTTTCAGAAGAGCATTCTGCATTTCGTCCACATAGTACACCTTCACATGCATTAACACAATCTGTTCGCCCAACACTATTTAAAGAACATTTTTCTCGACTGCCACAATCTGTATTTGACCTACACTTTATTTCTTGGGTGCATATGTTGTCATGACAAAACTGATATTCTGGACAGGACGAGTTAGATTTACAGGTGGGTTGACAAATTCCCTGAATACATAGTTGGCTACCAATACATTCCCTTGAATTTCTGCAAACAGATGTACACAATCCATTATAGCATTTCAGACCTGTTGGACACTGATTGTCTGCTGCACAGTACTGCACAGCTACACATCCCAGATGAGGGTCCCCGGTAGTTCCTGCCTGACAAGCACAGATACCAAGATGATTTGATGGTGTGCATATTGCTTTTTTACCACATATATTGGGCAAATCACATGGATTCTGACATTTGGAGTCCACGCAAGTTTTTTCTTCGGAACAATCATTATTATCCACACACTCAATGGGAATGCAATTATGATTAAAATCTTCTTTCGTACGAGCAGGACATTTGCAAGTGGCTGCATGTGCTACAGGAAAACATTCCGCATTTTTACCACAAACATTAGGATTTTCGCATGGATTGCGGCATTTGTTATTATCACAAGTAGCAGATGATGGACAATCTGCATCACTAAAACAATATCCCGGTTTCCTGCATTCCTTTCCCAATGGATCTCCTACTAATCCGCCAGAACAAATACAGTTAAAACTACCATCGGTATTTATACATGTAGCTGTTGTGTGGCAGGAAGATGGTTCTAGGCATTCGTCAATATCAACACATTTATTATCAATTAACTCATATCCTGAGAAACATGTACAAACAGCATTATGATTTTGAGTGGAGCATGTCCCCTTACCACAATTGATATCATTGCAAGGATCTGAAACAAAAATAGGGTTAGAAAACAATTCATCTGAATTCAGAAAGAAATATACTTATGCACTTATTCGAGTGTTCGTCACACATCTGAGCCGGAGCACAATCTTTGTTTTCTAAACATTCCACTTTGAAGCAACCTAAATTAGTATCATGGGGATTACCCAGGTGGCCAGGAGGACATGCACAGGTTACTTCATGGTTTGAAACAGAACAGATGGCGTTGGATCCACACCTTGGTTCTTCACAAGGATTTTTACAATGACCTTGTTTACAAATTAGTTCATCAGAACAATGATTGTTATGTCGACATTGACCAGGAAGAGAGCATCCAGGTTCACCATAGGCGTTACCAATTCTTCGTTCGCCGCAAATACAGATAAATGAGCCCGGTTGATTTTTACAAATGGCTGTTATATGGCAAGGATGGTCTTCACATTCATCAATATCAGTGCAACCTTGAGGTGTCATTATGAATCCTTTTGCGCATTTACATTTTCCTTGGAAACAGATCTGAGTTGTTCTACAGTCTGAATCAACCTCACATCCAGGTTGACAAACTCCTTTTTGACAAACTTCTCCTTGTAGACAGTTACTATTACTATAACAAACTTTCATACATTTATTATTGTAACATCTTTCTCCAATCGCACAAAGGCTATTATTCTGACAAGGTAGTGAGCAAATATTATTTTCGCATATATATTCTGAGGAACATTCATTATTTTCCTGACATGGTTTAGGTATTCTGATGCAACCCTGTTGGGGTGTAGGATTTCCATCGAAACCTTCAGGACATTTGCAAATAGTTTCATGATTTTTGCAGGAACACATAGCATTTGGACCACAAGATGATTCTCTTTGACATGGGTCTTGACACTTATTGTTGAGGCACGCATATTCGGATGGACAATTTTTATTACTACGACATCCTATCATACATGTACCATTTATGCAAGCCTGACCTTTTGAGCACTGACTATGATCTCCACAGGAAACAATACACATTTTATTGTGGCAATTCTCTCCTGAAGAACAATCATTACTATTTCTACAAACCGCCCTACACTCTCCATTAAAGCATACTTCATTTCCACAATCAGTGTCATTAGTGCATGAGGCTTGAAAACGTATGCAACCATTTTGTATTCCTCCTTCTGAAGGAATAAATTTTTCAGGACATTTACAAATAGCTTTTCTGTTCTGAACAGAGCATATGGAGTTCGAAGCACATGATACTTGTTCACATGGATTAATACATTTGTTTAATTCACAAACTGATTCGGGTGGGCAATCAATGTTTCCTCTCGGACAATTTCCCTCTGGAATACATCCCGATTTGAACGGATCTCCGATAGTATTTTTAGGACAGTGACATGTATAGCCATCGGGAGCAGGGCGACATATCGAATCACTATGGCAAGGATTAGGTTCACATACATTGACAGAAATACATTCAATTTCAGGTAGTGGGTTTGGTGTAGTACCTGGTGGACATTGGCATATTGCTTTGTGGTTTTCAGCAATACAAACGGCATTTGTACCGCATGTTTCCTCATCACAAACATCATAACAAGTATGAGTTAAACGGTTACATAATTGTGATTCTGGGCAGTCAATAGTATACATACATGGAACTGCGGTGCAGCCTAATGAATGATCATATGGATCTCCTATATAGGACCCTTGAGGACATTGGCATTGAGGTACGTGATTGTTCACAATGCATATAGCATTCGGACCACAAACTGTCTGTTCACAAGCAGGTAAACAAGTGAGAATCTCATGTTTACTATGTTTCCTGCATGTTTCTTGTTCAGAACACTGGACATCTGAAGTACATTGGTCTTTTACTACCGCCCTGCAACCGCCGCGGTCTTTTGGATTTCCTGTGAATCCAGCTAAACATTGACACTGTCCTATGTGAGATTCAGCTACACAAGCAGAATTTTCAGGACAAGTAAAATGCGAGCAAACTGAGACGCATTTCAGAACACCCAGAGGGTCTGGCTGGCATGCTTCTGTTGGCTGGCAGTTATCATTGGAAGTACAATCTGG
This sequence comes from Leptinotarsa defecta, assembly GCA_015342085.1. Taxonomy (NCBI): domain Eukaryota; kingdom Metazoa; phylum Arthropoda; class Insecta; order Coleoptera; family Chrysomelidae; genus Leptinotarsa; species Leptinotarsa defecta. The sequence continues at coordinate 12,168 of WOGO01000984.1, read as the reverse complement.
TACAGATGGCTTTTCACATGTTGATGTCACAGGATTCCACATATATTCTGTCTCACACGCACATGTTGGATGTCCTGCAACATCAAGTTTGCAAATTTCATTTGTTTTACATGCAATTGTTTCGCAAGGACTAATGCATTTTTGTAACCCTTTTGCGTCAATAGAGCATATTGTACCAAATTTACAATCACTGTCATTCTCGCACAATCGTTGAGGCACCCTTCCTTCCAGCTGACACCCAACCAAGGCATCGCTAGGGTCTCCATAATAACCGGGAATACAAATACACGACGATCTGTGCTTATCAGCTAGACATAATGCGTTTGGTCCACACTGAACTTTACTGCAAGCATCTAAGCATTTTCTGGTGTTTTTGCTGAACTGAAAACATATATCTGTGCTCCTACAATCATTATCACTATTGCATTGTCCCTGAATTTTGCATCCAGTTGTGAAGTCAGATGCATTTCCTTCATACCCAGGATTACAAATACATTGGCCTGAATGACATGTAGCATTGGGTCCACATTTAATTTTTTCGCAGTAACTCAGACATTGACCTTTTTGACAAGTATATCCATTAGGACAAAGAAGCTTCTCACTGCAATGGCAGTTTCCTGGTTCTTCACATATTCCGCCTTGGACTTGATTACATATTATGAAAGGATTTCCTGCATATCCTTCCCTACATCGACAGTCGTAGCTCCCTTGTGTGTTGATACAAACTGCATCTGTTCCGCAAACATCAGTATTACATTCGTCTATATCTTCGCAAGCTATATATGCATTGCCAGTGAAACCCCGAAGGCACGTACATTCAATTCCATTTAGATTGCTGTTACACTGAGTATTTCTTCCACATGAGTTCTGGTCACATGTTTTTCTTTCTATTCGCTCACAAACCTCATAAGGATTGCCTACACTACCGGTATTGCAAACACATTTGTTTCTGATGCCATATTCACAATGCGCATTTTTTCCGCAGACAGGACTACAATCTGGACCGGTGATTGCTAAAAAAATATTTTTGAAATATGCTTGTTTAATAGAAGATCGTCAACTTACGTGGCATACAGAGAAGGTTCGGATTTCCAACAAACAAATGATCACACACACATTTATTCGTATTTTTGTCACAATGAGCTCCTATACCACAAATTGTGCCCTCGCATCTTTGTTTACATCGACCATTTACGCAAACTTTAGGTTCTTCACACGGATTGCTCTTTGAACAAACATCTGTAGAACATCGCCCTCCAGGGAATGGATTTCCCATTAATCCTCCAAGACATTTGCACGTAGGACCATTTGGAGTAGCAATACATTGTGCGCCAGAAGCACAAATGATTCCCTCGCAAACTAAAAACATTCAACAGTGAGTTGGAATTCAACATTCTTTAGGATATACTGATGGAGAAAGATGTCGAATATATGGTTTTGATTTATTTGATAGAAAGTTGAGAAAACCTGATGTAGGTATATAAAGTGTTATAGCGTAAATGTGAATGATATTTGTTTCTAATAATAACTTTATTCTGCCAAGAAACACTGTTATAGTGTATATTACCCAAAAACAATGTACATTAAATTGAACTATATAAGTAAAATTCCTATTATTAAATTGTTGAAATAGAGATAAAATCATGAGTAAAACAATTATATTTTGTCATATCACAAGTAGTGATTTTTATTTTTTCAAATTTTTTGTATGTTTTATGACAACTTCATGAAATTAATTTTCAGACTGAGGCACCAGAAAGAAGTATTCTGCCGACTATTGTGTTTATGAACCTTATTTACCTCACTGAAATTTGAATTGAAAAATTTTATTTTGTTTCTAATGATTAAAGTCAATTCCCAATAATTCATTAGGTTTATATGGTTGACCACTGAAAATCTGATTTGAATATTCATTTCATTATTGTGCACTTTTTGTATTGGCTACTTAGGCAAATCAGCTACTAAATATTGCAAATTTGAATCGATCAGGCAGTGGAAAATGTTCATTGAAAAGTTATGTGGAACGTAGTATCTCATTCTGAATAATACACCAATACTATTCGTGATAATAATTATAGAATTTCCACAATATATTTTGTTTAGGATGTGTTTCGATCCCCGGTAGCTTCATCAGTTGGACTGGTATATTACATAACAGTAGGTAATTACAAAACTTAATTAGATAAATGATTGATTCGGGTCACCAGGCAGCTTTTGAAAGAACCATTATAATACATTAAACTGTATAGGTTTGAAAATATCCTTATAGGACGAAACTGCAGTAACGTTAGTTACAAATAAAAGTTGGAAAAAACATAGAAAGTTTCAATTATCTTTTCTTCATTATGATTTCCTACCACGAAGTAACGGCTACATCCATCAATTTACTGCTAATTTATGTTGGTGACTAATTCATAAATTTTCAATTTTCCTTGTAGTATTGTGATTGTTACTTTGGAATCTATTTGTTTTGTCACAATTATTCATTTATCAATAGTAATACCATAAGACCTCAAAAGTTAATGATATAATTTCAATGTTTCAACGAAAACTTTTGTTATTTAGCATACCACGGGAGCAAACAGCAAAATACAATCACGAATTCGTGGGACGAGTGGTTTTATCTATTGCTGGTTGCTCGATTGATATTGCTCAATAATAACAAAGTTTGACCGCCTTATTCTGAAACATATTTCTTTTTCTGTAAAAACCGTAATAAGTATTCTTCTATTTTTTACAGGAAAATCCTTTTTGCCTTTTGTATTAATATATCCTTCAAAATTGACTGGCAATATGTGAATATTACTTACTGGATACACACTGCCCTCTTGAATTTTTCTTAAACCCTACGTAACACTTGCACGTTCCTTTATGATTTTCTGGTTCACAAATGGAATGTGATCCACAAAGTGTAGTAGCACAAGGACTGATGCATGTACCTTCTTGGCAGCTGAGAATATTTGAGCAATCACCATCTGATTGACATTCAGTTTTCGACATTCCGGGTATTTCCAGAATACAGCCAGATTTGTATGGATCTCCGGTCATACCTCTGGGACAGAAACATTTGTAGCCACCCTTCTGGTTGAGGCAGTGTGCACCATATGCACATGGTTCTTGTACACATTCATCAATGTCAATACAACCTTGAAAGGGGTCTCCACTATATCCAACTTCACATGTACATATTGGAGGATCTGAAGGAGTGCATTTTGCATTGATTCCACAAGGATATCTTCCACAGGGGTTTTTACATTTATTGCCATCTTGTGAGTCAGTGAAGAATGGAGGGGGACATATGCATTCCCCAGGCTGTATACATTTTTCATTAGCCAAACATTCTTTATCATTAATACATTTTTTCTGCGCTGGGGAACACATTCCATTGTAAGAGTCCCCAGTGTACCCTTGGGGGCATTTGCATTCATATGATCCGGGTAAATTTGTGCATTCTGCCCCAAAGCCACAAACTCGTTCCTGTTCTGAACATTCATTGATATCGACACATGATCCATCTGGCAGTGTTTTATATCCTTTTGGACAAGCACAATAGCTAACACCTCCAGTAATTGTTATACATTCGGCACCGCTTGGACATGTACCATCTTTTTCACAGTTAGCAAGAACACAATTTCCATCGAGCAGTTTATGAGGAGGCTGACAGCGACAGTCAGGACTGTTACATTCAAGACACTCTAAAAATGGGTTTCCGTCAAAACCAGGTGGACATTGACAGTGATAGCTTCCAGGTAAGTTTTTACAGATGGCATTCGTACCACAAGCTGGTTTCTCTCTGAGCTCGGTGCATTCGTCATTATCTCTGCATTTTCCAGTTTGCTTGTCTCTCACATAACCTTGAACACAAATACAAACGTTTTCGTTGAGATATTCATCCATGATGCATTGTTCTCCCAATGGACATGGATTCGAATCGGAGCACTCTGAAACCTTAGTGGTTTTTGTACAACCCGATCTGTATGGGTCGCCAGAGGTTCCTCCTGGGCATTGGCAAGTAAATGATCCAGGCTCATTTTTACATATTGCTCCTGAAGAACATGGATTACCAAGACATTCGTCTATATCGGTACAAGTTGTGCCAGTGTAACCTGCATTGCAAATACATTTAGACTCTTGGTTAACCAACATGCATTGCTCATTTGGACCGCATACAGTTGTCTCACAAGGATCTGTAATTGAATAAAACAGATAGATTAGCGGAAACAGAAATGAAAACATTATTTTTAAACTTACGCCGACAGTCGTTTCCAATATTGGGTTCTTGGCACAAACACATTTTTTGATTATCGCATATAGCATTGCCTGGACAGTCTGCGTCAGTTTCACAAGTAACAATTTCATTACATTTTGTTTTCGCATCTGGATCTGGTACAGTTCCACTTGGACACTGACACGTAAAAGTGCCCGGAAGATTTGTGCAAATTGCACCCACAGCGCAGGAATTTGCGTTGGAGCATTCGTTGATATCATGACATTTAGAGTTAGGGTTTCCAGAAAATCCAGGTTCACACTGACAAGCGAAAGTTCCAGGTAGGTTAGTACATACCGCATTATCCCCACAGCGACCACTTGGGCCGTTAATTTTGTCACATTCATCTATATCTGAAATCAACAAATTTGACATCAGTTACGGATGTTGATGACCTATTACATTCAATTACCTATGCATCCAGCAGCTATGTCACTCGGATCAAAGGTCCACCCATCCTCACATATACAGTACGCTTCTTGGCCGTCAGGTTTGCAATAAGCATGATTACCACAAGAAACATCATCACAGGGAGCCTTGCATTGGATCATAGGGGGCGCTCCCACAAATCCGCTTTCACATTCGCAGTGGAAACTGCCTACTGTATTCGTGCAAACTGAGAAATTACCACAAGTTTGTTTCTCGCATTCGTCTACGTCAACACATGTAGCACCTTTAGGATTGAAGCCTTTTTGACAAAAACATTGATTTTCAATACACTCTGCGTTGTTGGTACAATCAAAGTTTGATTTACATAGAATATTGACATCAATCTGGAAAAATAAAGTGAAAACGATTTCTGAGAGAAAGTAAATAGTTTACCTGTTCACAAGCAATTTGAGGGGTTGGATTTGCTTGATATCCTTGTGGACACAAGCAATTATATCCTGGTTCCGTGTTTTCACAAACAGCATGCAATCCGCATGGCTTTTCTAATGACATACATTCATCAATGTCTACACATTCTTTGAAAGGGTCTCCTGTATAGTCTTCCTGACACGAACAAATGTAACTTCCTACAGTGTCTTTGCAAACTGCATTCATCCCACAAGGTTTTGCATCACATTCGTTTATATCTAAGAAAATGTTAGAAAAACAGTTCGTAAAAATGTTCAATTGAAAAAATATGATATCCTACAGAAGAAAAACTGAAAGAAACAGAACAGGTAAAGTCAAACATACGAAGAGAAGCTGAAAGTAAAATATAGATTACAAACTGAACACTGCAAAGATAACAGGAAATAGAAATGAATGAGTTTGTACAAAAATGTATACAGTACAGTTAGGCTTTCTAAATATAGTATAAAATACGGAAACATAGGAGTAATACATAAATAAAGTTCTAGTTGTTATGTGGAAAATACAGGAAACTGAACGAATTGAGTAAGGTAGGAGTAATTAGTGGAAAATAATGCTAAGGTACAGGAATACTCAAACTTAATTTCACTTAGGGATATTTTTATCCAAATATTGGGTATACACATCTTGTCCATGCAATTTATTCAGGCAAAAAATGTTTTCCGGTTTTCCAATATTGTATGGATAAATCCCCAAGAATGAAACTTTGTACAGAGAGATTCGTGCATCTGTAAAGAATAATGTAATTTATTCCACTAACTTTCACAAAATTGATGTCCCTGTCCAGTGAAACCTTGAGGGCATATGCACTTGAAAGAACCAGGTACGTTAATGCATTTAGCGTTTATTCCACAAGCCCCCGATCTTCCACACTCATTGATATCGGAACAGTCTCCATTAGCCAAGCTTGTGTATCCCTCAGGGCAAATGCAGGAATAACTTCCATTATTATTGATGCAGGATGCGATTGGGGCGCATGGGTTTGAATCACACTCGTTAATGTCTAGCGATGTTAAAAGCATTAGAATAATTTAAGTAGGCTTATTTGAGAGAAGAATGATTTTCTCAGTAGTGTTTGTTAGATTTTTAGGAATTGTACTACAGTTAATTTGATGTTTATTATCTTTTTATTACCACCACTTGAAAAAAATTGAAATAACTTTGTGTTTGCTTTATTGTTAATTGAAATATTTCCCTAAAACCAAAAATAACCCATTATTCTGCGGGTTTTTTCTTTTTCAGAAACTATTGGAACGCTCCATTATTTTTATATTAAGTTTAGTTCTGTTATAAATATAGCCTATTTCTGAGGCTAGGTTTATGAAAATATATAAATTATTTTTCCTGAAAACCACTCCATGAAATTCAGAAGTAGAAAGTTGCACTATATGAATTTGGACATAAGCATGGTTCAGAAACACATATTTCAATCTTTTTTTCATTTGAGTATTAGTGGTTCAAAAATGAATATTATATTAAAACCCATGCAAACCAAAAATAAGAATTTGAAATTAAACAAAATTTTTGTACAAGAAAATCAGTCTTCACGTGTCTGTTTCTGTGAACACAAGTACATATATACATAATGCGACCAATTTATTAAAGCAGTTACCTGTACATTCAGTCATTGGGTCACCAATAAATCCTGAAGGGCAGGTACACCTAAAACTGCCATCTAAATTTGAGCAATGGGCATTTCTACCACATGGGTTAGATCTTGAGCATTCGTTCATATCACTGCAACCGCTGGTAAAAGCGTCTCCTTCGTAACCAGGAGGACAGTAGCATTCTCTTCCCCCAACAATATTTTGACAAATTGCACCAGGACCACAAGCGTTAGGCTGCTCACACTCGTCTACGTCGATACATCCATCGAAGGGGTTTCCATAGAATCCATCAGGGCACAAGCATGTGTAATTTCCGTGGACGTTATGACAAAGAGCGTGTTGTCCACAAGCGTCAGGATTGGAACATTCATCAATATCTGGCAACAGAAACAACCTATTGATGTTTGTTATACGTCGGACGAGTTTATTCGGGATACAAGGTGTAATTTGGGAAATTTCAAATTCAAATATGGCGGTTGAACAGCAGTTTTGTGTCCATGCGACAAATGTCACCTTTCATTTCCACATTCCACCTTTCACTTCCCCATTCCACTAAGCTTTCATGAAAGAAATGGTGTAGTTGTTTTCATGGACGTAAAAATAAAATGGACCCACTTATTTACCTCATTACGTGGATTTCGCGTTCTGGAACCTTCTACGGTCATACTGTTGAGTTGAGCGTTGTCATATCGAATCCATGATAATTCTTCAATATCCACCAACATTGACCAAACTTTATCGCCAATGAGTTCTATTCAGTAACGTAAAATTACAACCTTTTTCATGGAATAAAATTCGACATCAAATATTCCAGAATCTCAACTAGTCAATGTGCAGTGAAACTCGTTTTGTATTTTCAAATGATTTTGGTTAATTCGTTGCAACTCCACATGTAGCAACGTTGTTGAAGGAATGCCTGTGTAATCGTTCTTTAGTGTTTACAAATTTTACCAATTCGCATTGACATTGTTGTCAATTCGAATTGATAGTAGTATATTAATTATATATTATAGTGGAAGAATAATAGAAAGTAATGATGATGCTTTACTGTTGGGTTTGTAAGCAATGTAATAATACCATTTAAATCAAGGAATGAGAAAAGTGGCCATTCTTTCGAATCAGAATACTATGCTTTTTCTATCACTTAACTGGAAGTTATATGTATAGAGTGAATTTAAAAAAATGTAGAAGAAAACGGTGTATACATTCGCTAAAAAACGGTATACCTATATTTAATTTAAATAATTCAGTACATCTCTTTCTGAAATGAGCATCTGAGCTTAACCATATTATTTATGTAACCATTACATTATTCTTTTGTACTGTTTCTTTTTCATAATGTCAAGTGTTTATATTGTATATGTATAAAATAAATTATTCTTTTCTGAGTTCAGAGTTAAGATCAGCACTTTCCTCTCAGGAACGTGTTGTTTTCAGTATTTGTGTCTGTCTCATAAGCTTCCATGAATATATGAAATTTCACATATTTTTTTATCATAATCCAATTAATGAAATTATGTACGCCACTGTCGATGGGAAGGAAGTCACAGCACAGTACAAAGTGGTCACAGTCTGAAATCTAGCGACTTCAACACAATATGTGTCATTGATATTGGTTTGCAGAATTCATTTATTTTTTTACGTCCATGGTTGTTTTTTGTTGTGTTTATTTGCAAAGTTATGTATGGACTTAATGGTAAACCTAATCTCGAAACTTCCTATTAGTACAGCTGCCGGACTGAGTCATGGCCGGTGAGAAGGCCCTTCCTCAAGATGTGCAGTAGATGTGTAGACATCTGTTATCAGTCTGTTAGATTATTCGAGCAGTAAACATACACATTCAGGATCGTCTTTGGTTAGTGATGGAGTTTAAAAGTAAATTGCATGAACATATTTTAAATAGTTAAATTCGTGTAGATACGATACTATTTCTCCCACCGGCCATGACTCCGGTAGCTGTACCACTGGTACTCAGCAAGTACGAAATCTTCAATATATATGTACATTTGTTAGTCTATTGAAAACGCTTTTGCTACGCCAGAACAAAAGCAATGTTTCTCGGCACCCCTAGTCGCTACCCAAGTTGGCAAAATCTGGAAATGACTGACATCACACCAAATCTATTTATTCGTATGATTCCGGATTCTGTAGACAATCTTGAGCTTGTGAGTAATTTTATTGTTGTCAATATTTTTTGCAATGCAAGATCTTTAAAATTCGACAATTTCCGCCATATGTCCAGTGTTTTTTTTTGTTTGTCTTCCATTAAGATATCATTGAGCCATAACTCTAGTTTATTTTTGCATTAATACACAATTTTTAATATACTTAATTTTCATTTGTAACAGTTTCGTATTACTATGCATGGCCGTAAGAGTACTATATTTACTTCCGAACTTCAACTGTCACAATTGTATGTGACAAGAATCACAAGAGTTGATTTTTGTTGTCGTAGTTTTTTGATCAAATCATGCCTCCTATCTATTTTAAAATACCTACAACTTATATAAATTGACAATTTTCTTTTCGGAATTTGTGCAGGCCGTGACATAAAGGCATTACACCAGTGATTTGAAATTAACAAACTACTCAAAAGTTTTGTCCGTTTTAATGTCACGTGTTTTTGTAGCCCCATATCTCCACTGTGGCGTACCTAGTTTACCTATACTGATCGATAAAGAAGTTTGTACTCTATACTGCTGTTCATTTTTTCCAAATTTAAATGTTTTAACTTTTTTCAGCTTAGTACTATACTGTACTATATTGTACCTATACCTAAATATTTTGTAGCAGATTCAATCTTTTTATAATAATTATAATTGTACCGAGAGTAAAATGTACTGAATAATATTACCAAAACATTGTGTTTCTCCATCTCCTTCATATCCCGCTTTGCATTTGCATAGGAAATGCGCTGGCAGGTTACAACATTCAGCATTATCCACACATCTGGCAGCTATTACGGGATCATCGCATTCATTGATATCTGCAAATAAGATATTTGTCATTATTATAAACGGATGAATACATCTTTATTTCTTGACATATTCTAGGGATAAACGTACTGAATATAATGAGTATATGCAAATAAGGAATGTTCTGCAACTATAACTACTCTGGTTAGTGAAGTGGAAATAAAGTACTAGAGAATGACCGAGTATTAATTACTATCTTGAAGAATTCTTGTACAAATGCTAAGAAATTTGTTCCTTCACACACGTCGACTTGGAAATAGTAAAATATTGGGCAGTCCACAGTTAAAATTACATTCGACATACGCGCTCCACCATATAGTTGATTTTTTAAGGTTATCAGGTTATGCAACCAGTTATTCACTTTTGAAAATCACGCATGAAAGTTTTCTGTTTGAAATTGACTATGATCCTCTGAATTAACATGTTCTGTTTACGCATAGTCTAGATGTTTGCCTTATATATGTTTTAAAACAATCCATACAAGAAATTCTGTATACTGAATTAGATTTTTGTTGATTTGTAATTGGAACTTTGAGATCACTGTAGAATTAAGATAAAGTAGTGACATTTCTTTTGGAAATTTGAGGTTATTATTTCGGAACACATTAATTAATTTTGGTGATATTTTATGAATATAAGGAAGTGATTTATATATGAATGTAGGTATGAAGTTGTCATGTTCAATCATTTCATCATCCAAATGAAGTAAAGATTAATTTATTGCAATCTTTAGAAACAAAATAATTAAAATTACCAATCCCAATTTACGAAACGAAAGTTTATCTAATTTCTGTAAAATTCTTATCCCAAATCTGTAGTAAATGTTATTTTGTACAAGAAAAAGTTTCAAAATAATGAAGAAGTTGAACATGACAACTGTATATATTCATTTTTATATAAATCGCTTCCATATATTCACGAATTAACACTAAAATTAAATTTCTTGTTCACTATTCATGTTATAAATGTAAGTGGTGGCATAAGCAACAATTTGTAATTTACCAAATAAATTTACTGTGGCCAAAGAATTGGAATATATAAAAAACAAAATAGGTCTAAATATTGATCCTTGCGGTACCGCATACTGTATTTTTTGGAACCAATTATGTCATCCATATTGCTTTCTATTTAATGAATAAATGTGAAATATATTATAAACTAAACCTCAGATACCTATATTATGCATTATTTTCAGGAGAATACTGTGGTTCACAGTTTTAATGAAAGAGCTCCACATTTTTTGTTCGAATCTGAATATTGAGTTATGGCATCTTATACTGGGGATTCCGTGTCACCATTTTTTCAAAATCCGTATTGCCCATAATATAATTTTAACATCGCAAGGTATTCAAACAATCTAAAATGTGGTATTTCTCAATAATTTTAGATAAAACTGGTAAAACTGCAATTTATCTATATAATTCGTCATGTGGTCTTTTCTACCTGCTAGCAAATCGTGATACCACATGCGAAATATAACAACTGGTAATTGATTTCTGTTTCATATTTTTAATTTTCCTATAATTTATGACGAATGAAGTCATTGAGATAATTGGGTTTCTAATGCTATGGAATATCCTCAACAAGACTGATTTGTTTCATGATATATTTCTTTGTGATTATTAGTTTTGTAATTAGTAGGGGTCTAGTTGCACCAAAAAAGGATTGATAATAGGTTTCCTGGGATCACCGAGTGAAATTATATTGAAATTGAAACCAAGTATGCAGATCCAGTGATTTTCAAGGACATCGGAAGAACCGGTACTATATTTCCTAAATACTTAACGAGTGACGTGAGTTTGGACTAAGATGACACAGCGAGAAACGTTATGGCAACTCATAACGCCTCTGTAAGATCAACGGCCTCCTAAGATCATTGACTTTGCCAAAGCTAGCTGACTTTATTTTTCACAAGAATACCTACCATATACACCGCATACAACGTTTTAATGGCTCGAGGGCGTGTAGGCAAGGTGCTAATGAACCAAGTTCCTAACATTGCATCAAAAAAATTCAGATGGATCGATCGTAATCCATTTTTTTAGATCTGTTGTTGGTCGGCATCGCAGGAAGAAATGAAAGCCATAATTATGCCATTAAACAGTTTGTATAAAAGTTTGAATCAATTCACAATGGATTTCTACGATTATCAAATGAATATGGGACGAAAAAATACAATGAATAATGCCACTAATAACAACTCTCCGTTTTATAAGGATATATACAGTTCCTTTTTCTAACACTTATTAATATAATGATTTTGTTTGAACTAATGACCAGATTTATGTATTAATAAATAATTATACTTCAATAGAACTGGCCGATACTTGATGAAAATCCATAATATTGAACTAATTGATACAGTTTAGTAGGAGATTTGAGCCGGTTCTAAGCCTCCCCCCACCACTATGACGTATTAATTGCTTTTTTATTGGTTGTTGTTTGGTGAAGTCAAGGTGAT
>WOGO01000983.1:0-19905 GCA_015342085.1 Leptinotarsa defecta | reverse complement strand
GTAGATTTTATTCAATTTATCTCCACTCTTGTAGAGTGGCTTGATAATTCCAACTTTGAGAATCCTTGAAAAACACCCTCTATCAAAGCATCTATTCATCAAGTAAGCCATAGGATTTTTTATTTGATGCTAGAAAAGTGCTATGAGATTTCCCAGAAGAATGCACAGTATTTTTTATCACTTTACGTTGAATCTTTCCATTTTGGTATTCGCCGATTAAGAAAGAAGCCAGTGGTCATTTACATTTATTCTACGGACACTATATACCCGTCCTTTTTTTTGTTTTACTAAATTTTTACTAGGAATGATTTTTTGGATAAAATAATTATTTATAATATTGGGTTCATTGGATGAAAAATTCACAAACGTTACTTAAATTAAGTCAATTTTCTGACTTATTTTCAATGGAACATTTTTCATTCCTGAGGAGTACATCCACTCTTATCGTAAAAGCAACGCCCAGTACCTACATGGTAAAGTTTGAAGTAGAGGAAAAGCAAAACCGGAATTCAAATTTTCGTGCAAATCAGGTTGTTTGGCTACATCATTTCACTTCAATTATTGGACTATTCACCTCGTAATTCAATGTAAACTATAACAGATGAATAAATGAGCTGAACCATCACGCAGAGTGAGTTTTATAACAAGCAAATAATCGACGGAATGTCTATCGAACTCTCGAGAGTGGAACATCTGCTATGAGAAATTTTCGATAGAAAATTCGCTCGAGTGTCATTTCAGTCAATACGGGCTTATTCATTTGATATCAAGAGCCGCTCATCCGATGCCAATTACGACAGAAGCGATCCTAAAATAAACAAAAAACGAATGAAAGAAATCGATCGAGACCGTCTCGTCTCTCGCTTATTATTATTGTTCGATTAGAGTGGAGATAAGAAAGAAATTGTGAGTTGGTACCAGAAGTTATATCGGAAATGATTTGTTTATGGCATTTACTAGTCTAAACTCTCTGAATACTATCTAGTGGATATAAAGAGCGATGGTCGGGCAATGAATTAACAAATACATTAATAGTACCTGGTGAAACATATTTTTGTATAGTTTTTATTTTTGGCGGTTGAAAAATTTAGACAAAAGAAAATTTGATCAATGGGCGCTGATGGTTGTTGACGTATCGCTGTGGTTTGACAGTTCCATGTGGCTTATTGTGAAGTTGCTATGCTTTTTAGTCTTTTATATAATAGTTATTTTCCAAAATAAAATTACTGGGGATGATATTTGACTCTAAACTGAATTGGAGAGCTCCCATAGAGAATTCAATGAAGATATGCCAAAAACCACTGAATATCATAAAAGCTCTTGCAGAAAGCAAATGGGGAGCAGACCATGAAATCCTGCTAAATATTTATCGCAGTCTTACTCTCTCGCGAATGGATTATGGTAGTTTAGTATACACCTCGGCCAGACCAATACTATTGAAAACTTTGAACAAACTTCCAAATAATTCTCTGAGACTGATAACGAGCAGTTTCAGAACGAGTCCTGTAATGTCACTCTGCTGTGAGACTGCTTCCCCTCCTCTTGAACTCCGCAAAACAAGACTCCTTGCAAAATATGGTGCAAACTATCAATCTATAATAACTGCCATTGCTATGGTTAACGAAAAATATTATTTCATTAATAGTGTCGATATGTTTCCAGTTGAAAAAGTGCTTGTATGACTGTCGGACCTTCGAGCGTCGTTGGGGTCATGTTCAAGTTGGGCTAGACTAAACAAATGTATATATTACATCCTGCCGATGATCATACGCTTGGGAAAGTTTGAAACGCTGGGACGAGACTTTTGTGGCTAGCGTTGCTGACACGAGGGCTTGGGAGTTTTTGCGGGAGACACAAAAAGTCGGTCACCGGAGCCCGTCGAGACGAGATCGGGGGTCTTATTCCTCAGCCTTCGAGGCTGAGGAAGGTGTTACTTTGTATAAGCGCGTAATGCAAAATTTAAGGAAAATCGGTAGTGAAATCATAGGCCGGTATTGAGTAGGTACAGGGAAGTTAGAAATGAAAGTGCTGGTGTTGAAGACACACCGGTTCAACGGAACATATTGTTGATCAAGAACCACCAAAGGGAAGTTATGTGAGTGTTTGTTTTTTTTTACTAACCAGTTGAAGAGTTATGTGAATAGAGAGTTCACATATTATTTTGTCTGAGTCCACTTCCTATTTAAATTCTGTGATATTGAAAATATTTTTAGTGAAGCTGTTTCATCTATTACCGCTGGAATAATTAAAGATAAAATAGAAATGAGAAAGTTAAGATCAGACCATCTAATGGATGACTTAGTTGACAGGAATCCGTTCATAATTAATCTTGATTATGATTCTTCTAGTAGCAGAATTTGTGTAATCGGTCTAAAATGACGAAAGAATTTATAATTCTATTATTATTTTTGTAATTTATACGCTAAAACGTCATTTTGAAATCAAAACTGTTTACCCGTTTGTCCTGCTGAAATGAAATTACCCCTTTTTTGTAGATCATTCAATGTTAAATACATAAAATTGTTTTTGTTTTCTTCATTAGTTGAATTATAAATATTTTTCCTACACTCAGCCGCATATTATTAAAAAAACAATGAAATTTCTTCGTTGCTTGGAAGGACAGAGTATAAATATTACTCTTGAATATTCTGACCGGTCCTAGAAATTACTAGAAGGCGAAACCCAAGAAAAAGCTCTTCAAAAGAAAACGAAAATTTCATCAATGAACAAACTGATGTGCTATGACTACAAAAATGAGGGAGAAAACAGGTCGGATTTATAGTAACTGATAATGTGCTTATTATTTTTCTAATAATGATCTAAAACCGTGAAAGTGAGTGACTTTTTAGTGGATGCACTGATGAAAAGCAATTCTTCAATAGAAAGTAAAGTAGTTCGTTTTTTTTTTAAACTTTGTTGATCTATTTCGTAGGTACAAATCAATGAAGCATGTATAAAGATCCCATTACCGTTCCGCTGATAAGTTTATTCAATAATATTACTTTTTAAGTTTATGAAACATATATATATGCAAAAAAGTATTGAAGATGTGAAAATGAACTCAGGAATAGATAGAAGCCAAAACAAAATTATTAGCAAAGGTGAGGATTTTGCGTATATTTCACGGCTGATTTTCAGTATTTCCGAAAATCAGGAATATATTGGAAGTAATCGTTCAAAATCAGTTTTCAGGTATATTTTTAGAATCTATCGATGGTAGAAATTACAAATAGATGCGAGACTGACTGGTACGTCTCTCTGCATTCCTGACATCGGGAAATTAATTCATCTGGGAAAGTAAAATTATAAGACTTCGGTTCATATTCCGACATAAATATAAGACACATCAAAGAAAGTTATCAAGAGCAAATCTGAGGTAGACTGAACTGGAACTTAATGAGCTTCCTGTTGAAGTTTCTTCTCAGAGGAATATTTCAGTTTTCATTAAGTTTTTTCTAGTTGCTATGGACGCAAAAACTATCTCGTCGATGCAACCGGAAATTATAAAACAATATTGAACATTGTAAAGCACTTTTCTGAACTGACATGAATTCCTTTCAGAATTCGTTCGTTTTTCTTATACTTTCATTATTTTCTCTTGAGAAGGAAGCAGTATCTCAAGTATTTCAAATTGAAATTAAATTGAGAGACAAAGGAAATTTTTTCGTCAAACATGACTAAATTGAAGTTATGAATTAATTTGTATTCATGAAAATGAACAAATAACTACATGTTTACTATATAACACAACAGGAAATTACATCTCGTGTTAGCCAGAATCGGATTGTACGCATTCGATTCAATTTGAAGGACAAAGAGAATATTGAATTACACAGTTGCAGGTATTTCAGGAGCCGATATAGTGGCGAAATCAATTCGTTAAATGAAAAAAACTGATGTTGCTTTAGTGAGAGAGGATTTGATACAATTACACTTCATTCAAACTTGGTCATGTGACACGTACTAAGAGTGCTTTGAAAATCTGATTTCCAATCTTTAACATAGTCCACCACGATGGTACATAATTTTAAGAGATATTTGAACTACGTCACTTATTCTTTAGCTTTCGCCTATTTCGAATATTTTCCGGAGCTGATATTATCTAAAAAAACTCCACATTTTCTACGCGACTAGTTATCTGAGACAATCTGTAGCTTTACTATTCTAATTATTATCTAAGTTTGATATTTGTAAGCAAAGGTTCGTAGTCTGGAATGTGATACTTCCTACCCGTTTTCCAATTCTGAAGTTCAGTCTGGCTAGCAAAAGTTGTTTATTGATAGCAGTTGTATGAAAAATAGAGAGAAATAAGGATATAAATATATTTCAATGCAAAATATGTTTTTTATATTATAATATTTTGAAGTATTTTGATTGCCTGATTACTTGGATAAAGTTGATGTAACTGATAATTCAGACTATAATTTCACTCATGAAATTTTTATGAAATTGGGTGTATGGCCCATAAATTATATAATTTAAAATCAAGACTAAAATTCAATTGAAAACATCCTGACAGACTACTTCTAGCACATTTTGGACCAATGAAATAATATAAGTCTCACTGCCAGTTTTAATGATGGAAATTTAGATATTAATTACTACTACTTGGTCTTAAAAATTTCGGACCTAACAAATAGATGGCGCTGGTCTTGTTGCATTCACCGCTTTTTCAGTTAGTACTTATCTTCGAAAAAAAGCTGTTGAAATTTCATGATATTCTACTCATGAGTTTGTGAGTCATTGTGCTAAAAGTGACATTACTTTTGTCATTTTGAAACACTGGATCAATGACAATTTCGTATTTTAATCTCACACTGCTTCTTGATGTGAAAAAATAAAGTTCAAGCAACGCAATGGCTTGGAAAGTGTTATAACGACTCAATACCATCAGAAACAACTATCAAAGGTTGGTCGTAGAGACACCGATGATGTAGAACGCAGTGGACGTCAAAATAAGGCAGTAACCCCGAAAAATATTAAAGAAAATCCACAAAATCGTTTTGAATTATCGAAAACTGAAGTTGCGTGAGTTAGCTGACATTGTAAGGGTTTCAAAAACATGCAGGCTTTCTTTATATTGCATGAGTATTTGACTATCAGAAAGCTTTGTTCAAAGTATGTACTGCACAATCTCACTGTTGAACCAAAAACAAGAAGGTATTGATGATTTCGAGAAGTGTTTGGCTATTTTCAAACATAATAAACCGTCGAAATTGCGAAGAAACGACCGCATATGGCAAAAAAAGTTGTTCCATCAAAATAACGCACCGTGTCACAATTCAATCAAAACAAAGCCAGAACTATATGAACTGAATTTCTAATTGCTCCCACATGCATTGTAATTGGCTCCCAGCGACTACTGGCTATTCGCAGACCTAAAAAAATGATCACCGGTAAGAAATTTTGCTCGAATTAAGAGGTTATTGCTGAAACTGAGGCCTATTTTGAGGCAAAAGATATTAAAATGTTAGAGCGGCTCTTGACGAGATTAGGTACGTTGATGAATAAAGCCAACTGGACAAAAAAAACGCGTTCTCTTTCTTAAGCCCAGCACTTTTACACCCATGTTACATTACAGTAATCATCGATCTCAAAACGTATATTATCTTGCTGTGTACTATTCATTAGGAGGCTTCATATTCCTTCCGGGGTCAGTGTTATGTGGTTTTTCTCTGTGTCTTATCTTGAATTTTGGCGATCTTTCTTCTCTCCCCAAGTCAGTGTCGCAAAGCAAAACTTCACCTTATCTTGCTGTTCACTTTTATGTTCATCTATGGCCATAGTTTCTAACAGTTCATCTGCAGGTGTACTAGCTTCGCGCAATTGTAGAAACGCCTTTTGCTGGAAGATCTAGTCTCTCAATAATGAGATTGTTTGTATGGTCCTATTGATTTTCTCTTTCCATTTTTTTTTTGAGCAAGGTAACACTTCTTAACTGCATTTCCATTTTTTAGAAGAGAGTTTTATAATTCAGCGAGAGTAGCTGGATGTCAACTTATCCTCATGACTTCACCCGATTTTTTAAAACAGTAGTCTTATGTCATTCATCATGGCATGGAAAGGGGTTATAGATTGATGAAATTATATTTCCCTTTTATAATTTACTGATTTTCCACTCCGGTTTCATCCATGTTTCTCATGAAGTAATTGCATTATGGAAACTTATTGCTATTTCAAATGTAGGAAATTCCCTTTTATTTCACAATTACTCGTATTTTCCTATTGTAACAAATCTGAAGCCGTCCCTGACCGATATGCCGGCCGACTCAGCCAACAAACACATAACATCACTGCGAAAGAATGCAGTCGGGAATCGCCGGTAAAATTCTAGGAGCGAACAGACTACAGATTTCTAGAAAGGACCGTTACCGGTATAAGCACATCTTCCCGACCGAAAAGGGCAGTTCAAAAAGTGAATTGAGTGGCTAAACAAGAAATTCAGATAGTGGAAATAAATTAAACGTAAGTTGCTCAGTGTTGTAATACATAAATCAGTTTGTGTTTAGTGAAATATTATTGGAAATAAATTTGTTTGAAATAGTCAATTCTTTAATTTGTTACACTATATTTTGCAGATAAAAGTAGTACGACTTATCCATTTGATTTCAGTCTTCTATTAACAGTCCTATGAAGTAATTATGCCTGAAAAAATATTTTCCACATAATTCAGAATCACCAAGTGAATTAATTTGTCATGAACGCGAACATTTGAGTATTTATAGAAACGCTGAATAATGTAAAACCGGATATCAAAAAAGACCTAGAAATAAAACTCGTTCAATTTTCAATTAGCCATGCATATAAAGATGTCATTGGAATAATTGCTTTGATCTTTCGAACATGGGGATTTGATAATACTAATTCTCTCTGAACTCATTTCAGTGCCTACTAAAAAAGGAAGATTTGTTAGTCGCATCCGGTGACCATTCAAATAATTTGACGAGTTCTTACAACCTAAAATATTCAGATTTCGAAGTTCATACTCTTCACACTTTCTCTCTCAGATGATTATATCTTCTGATATGGAGTCTGGATAGGATTTCGAATGATTACCAGTTATTACTGTCAAGATTTATGCTCAGTGACGCATCGATATCATCTGTCGGGGAGATATTAATCTGTAATTCTATAATTTTCTAACGAGAAGTGTCATGAGAGCGGGTCAAAATTCTCATTTTTGTAACGCTATGGTCTTTTCGTACGCCTTTAGCAAAGAATTGTTTCCGAGAAGTTAACACAAGAAGACGAACGACGAAAAAAATGGCGACATTCTATCGTATGTCGTATTTGGAATAACGCAATCGAGAAACACGGAGAGTCAAGAGCTGTTGCGCTTGATATTTCTAAGGCCTTTGACCATGTGCGATGTGCGACATGAGGGTTTGCTGGCGAAACTTCGATGCTATGGCTTATCGGTTCATTTTTGTGAATGATTCTGCATCTTTCTGGAAGAACGTTTCCTGTAAGTGGCCTTCGAAGGATAAATCTCGAATACTTTTACCATCAACGCTGGTGTTCCCCAGGAATCCATATTTTCTCCAACCCGCTTTTAATTGTTCATTACTAATTGTATAATAATATAATTGTATAATACTAATTGAAAAAAAAAGAAAAGAATCCAATATATTGCTTTGCTGATGACAGCACACTTGTCTCGTCATTCCATTTGGATTCCTGGACATCGGCTGCAGATGCACATCTTCACCGCAGCAGGAGGTTACATATCTTAATGAGGATCTAGAAGTTATTTCGAATTGGGGTGAAAATAACCAGGTTTAATTCAATACCACAAAAACCCAGGCATCAGTTTTCTCCAAAAATATAAATGTTTCCGAACCGGATATAATAGTGTAAGGACAGACGATTCCGCTCTGATTCAATAAGTTTGTTGGGGGTTTAAATGGACATCAATATGTCTTGGCATAATCATGTGACTGGAATTGCAGAGGATGCTTCTCAAATGCTTGAAACACTATTCCGAATCATAAACCCATACACAACTCAGCAACTTTTGATGCTTCTTTGAAGTATTGTTCTCATGTATGGAACTCCGCCCCTAAGCATACTCTGAAGCTGCTGGATTTCATGCAGAAAGAAGCTATCCGCCTGACTAGGGACGTGAACATCATTTGCAACTTTGACAGGTTGAAAAGTTGGAGATTTGTCTGAATTAAACTTTCTGAGAAAGTTTTTTTGAATGGATTTGTACTACATCGATTCAAATGCAATGTGAATCGCTACTTTCACACAAGCACTGCTTTTCGAGCGACTTAAAGATGTTCCTGTAGTGCTTGTGTTTTGTCCTTGAAAAAATATTATATGCAAGACGTCGTCAAGTGGAATAGCGCTTCTTTTCAGTATCTTACTGCCAAGAGTCATTTCTGCCTTTTGCAGTTTGACTTCGGAACTTATGTATTCATTGTATTCAACTCTGTATGTTGCAGTATGTTCACGACAAAGGTTATGAAGCTACGATACTATAGAAGGGCGTGGTGGCTTCAATGTTCAATGACAATTCTCCACGCCGTGAGAAGACTGATTATTGGGTCCAAAAATCAGAACATGATTTTCATGCTGATGATAGCCATCTATATTCATCCGGCCAGGACGTCTGCCTTGATGCAGCAAGCCGGTATGATTCGTCGTCATCGGGAGGTGGAAACTACATCAAGCTTATCAGTTTGCATGAGCCTGTGGATGGAGAATGAATAGTTTCAATGAATTCGATACTTATCATTTCCTACAACGGATTCAATATTCTCCGGAGCGTGGGGCAAAACCTGTTTCTCGTCAATACCGTTTGGGATAATGAAACACTCTTAGTACCGCGTTATGTCGATGGATATAGCTGAGACCGGCATGTCGGATATGCCGATAGCAAGTACATTAGTCTATATCTTTTACGCTACTACTGTAGACACGTAAGTCTTTTGCTGAACAGACAGAGTAGTGATACACCTCATTCACTGTAGGAACCTGAAATGAGTTCGTCAGTCTCAGAAGAGAGCAGGAGATACGAACTACTGATGATTTTACAGATTCCAATCAGAACCGTTCTCTCAAGTAGACACTTGAAACTCGAAAGGTCAAGGCTCTCCTGTTGTCGGGAGAAGTACAACCGTGAAAGGGTCGATTTGGAATGCAAACTTCTATAGAGATGCTACCGAGTTGATACCGCGTCTCCCGAGTCCAACTTCAGAGGAGTTGAGTAAAATCTGGGTGGCGAGCATATTAGCAGCAATTTTGTTTCTCTTTGATGATTTAGATCAACAGAGGTTACCTCTTGTGAGCGGCGTTGTTCCACTCCGAGGTAGATATAAATCTCTCCTACATCCAAATGATACAGAATAATTCCTTCTACGAGCTGCATTTCCTCCGCTCATTCATTACATTTTCCTCTTTTGAAATGGACCTTTGCACATTGTGTATCCTGAATTTCAGTCCAATAGCATGTTTTAACTATTCCACTACCATTAACGAAGAAGAAAAGTAGATCTACAAGCTTATGCATATGACCTTGTTATCTTGGCAAGGTCTACATCGGGAAAGGTAGCTTGTAATACTCTCCAAAGTACGATGGACGTTGGAGCTTGAGGGAGCAGACGCCTATCAACCCCAGCA
Organism: Leptinotarsa defecta; assembly: GCA_015342085.1. NCBI lineage: Eukaryota > Metazoa > Arthropoda > Insecta > Coleoptera > Chrysomelidae > Leptinotarsa > Leptinotarsa defecta. The sequence goes on along the minus strand of WOGO01000983.1, from coordinate 10,281 downwards.
AAACTGTGAAAATCCCCTTCACCAGAAAGAAAAAATTGGATGACCTAACGCCACTTTCCCCCAATAGTGAGGTCCTTCGTTTTGGAATGGAGGTGAAATAGTTCGGTATTGTCCTTGGTAAAAACCCACCTGGAACGCTAACTTGGAAAAAGTTTTACCGTATGGAAAAATTTGTGGTTAAACTTGGGGTTCAGGTCCCAAACAAATCCATTAGATTTATGTCATGATTGTCAGACCAATAATTACTTATGTTGCAATTGCCTAGTGGCCGAAGGCTTCACAGAAAACTGCTCAAGCGAAGCTCTCTGACTTACAGACACAGGCTTGCCTGGCCATCAGTGGTGCCATCAGTACCATACCGTCATTGGCCATAGAGATCCTTCTAGATCTACCTCTTCTCCACATTTTTCTAGAGAGAGAGGTTAGATAAAATGCTTATAGACTTGTGTACATTGCCAATTGCAATGTGCACAAGTCTATGTGTTGCATTCTGCATCAAATCAATTTGATGCAGAATGCAACAGACTATTGGTTGACACTGGTAGTCACAGCATTCTGGAAATGATCTCGGACTTCCTCCAACTGTCAACTACGAAATGCCTTATAAAGTACTGTTCCCGAATAGAGAGGACTGGCTCCTCCGGGAGAAGGAAATATTAAGAGCGGATAGTTGTTGGTTCACAGATGGATCAAAAACACCTTTCGGTTCTGGTGCATGCCTAGGAACTTATGCGACTGTATTTCAAGCAGAAGTTTATGCTATTGAATTATGTGCGGAGAGATTGGATAAATCCAACCTCATACACAAGTCAATAAAAATATTCTCGGACAGTCAAACCACGTCGGAAGCTCTTGGTTCCTACCAAGCAACGTCTGAATTAGTAGCAAATTACCAGAAACGACTCTCCTCGATAGAAAGACTCAACATATTGTCTCTGGTCTGAGGCTGCTGACTCCCTTGCAAAGGAGGGTGCTGCAAGCAGCTTCATCAAACCAGAACGTGTCATTGGCATTGCTTTAGGCTTTGCCAAACAAAAATTGAACAACTGGATGGCAAGCGGATTTATGGACTTCTGGTAGAATCTTCCGGGATTGGCTCACTTCAAGGCATTTCTTTACCCTTCGAAAATTGATACCAAATAATCGTTGGGCTACAGTAGGGATGAACTACAATATCTAACAGGCCTCCTTACAAGTCACTGAACCATCTATGCAGATACTCGAACTGTCGGAAAATAGTGTGTGTCACCTCTGTTTGGAAAATGATGAAACAGCAGAGCTCATACCTTGTGCCTGCCCCGCTGGGGATCGAATCAGGTTTTTAGAGTTCGGCAGAGCCGTACTCTCACAATTTGACCTGAAACACCACTCCCCGTACTTTGTTGAGAAGGTGGAGTCATTTGGTCGAGTGTGAATAAGTGTGAGCCACAATAAACCCTTGCGGGTTGCGGTGGAGGCCTTAACGACTGATGGAAATTCTTTCTCTAGAGTTCTCATGGAGTTGAATATCCTCCATCTCAAATAAATGGTTGATCATATGCCAGAAGTTTTCGAGGTTGCCACAGTCGTACCCTCGAATATTCCTGAGGACAACGGATAATTGCAATTGTGAGATGCAGAAAAAAAGGGGGACTGGGAGAATCGTCCTGAAATACAACTTTTCTGAAAATGAACCTCTGTGAATGAATTTTAAAGAACCGAAATGGGACAATATAATTATATTTCTGACTCAAACATCGTATATATATTCGTCAAAAAATGTATTACTTTCCACTAAAGGAAATCATTCATTATAAATTATGGGGTTTGATCCCGTTTTTATAATACATCCCGTACTATACAGTTTTGTAGACAATTAGGTTCGTAACCCATTCCAATTCAGGTCTATGAAGTTCCTAAATCTACTTTTTATTAGTTCAGAACTCTCGCTATAGAGCCCAAAGTTCACCTCTCTTAACGAAAGAGCCTCGTTGAATCGATTAAGATATTTACTTATCTTTCGATCTCAGCACGATTCCAACTTTATAGCTTTCATTTCAACTCTTTAGTTATAGCCCTTCATTAACCCCAATTAGTTTGTTAGAGGACAAACGCTGTCTAAAAGTATATTTGCTCGGTAATGATAAGATATAGTAGCTGCCTTGATTATCCAGATGAATTTAAATTCAGGCAATTATTTAAATTATCCAAGTTTCATTATCTCAGTATACATCATATATTGCACGAATGAAGAGTGGCAAACAGAGTTAGAATGAGGAAAGTTACAGCCACTATGATATGGAAAACAAATACTTATCAAATTCAATTGCCATAATGGGAAGCACAAGTTAATTAGAACAATTCCAAACTCATGTAGAGTATTGTGGAGTATAGTTTATCTTTCTCTCATTAGTTGCTACACAAACATAATGAGGACATTTGGATTTGAAATTGCAGTCTCAACTTCAACTAATATAACACCCCATCTAGGAAAAAAAATTACAATGATAAAGTAGCGGAACTTGAAAAAGTTCAAAATAGCCGAAAAGGTGTGATTATGAGAATTTCCAAGTTGTATGAGAAATTGTGAAGTGATTGTTTTGGTTGGTTTCTAGATTTTTCCGTGGTCTTCTTCGGTTTAATTTACAAACCTTTTCAACTACAACTGCGACGGTCATCTTCAGTGACGTGTAATCTGTTGATACGTCTACATTCCTATATCTGGAGTGATTTTAGCCTCACCCCATTTTGATTAGTTTGAAATAGATTATTAACTATATTATACTTGACCCTACTTGGAAGGAATTTACTGTTATCCACAAGCATAATATACTTCACATTAGGAATCGGAAAAACTCAGGAACTAAAATCTAAAACTTCTTTATGCATATTACATCTACAAATAAATATGCTAACATGAGAATAAAATGAGTAACTTCAACTCTAAATTCAATATGGTTCCTCCAAATTGAAAAAAAATGTACACCGTTGTTTAGAGAATTCCAAGATCTTTCAAACTATGTTCAACTCGTCCTCAGTTCCCTATTAAAATTCCAAGGGGTTTTCACCCCTCTGCTTCGGGGTTGAAGTGACGACGCTGTAAATGAGAACAAAATTGTCCCCCTCCCAATAAAAATAGACCTATCTGAGTGTTTTTTAGGAATTGCAAGATTAGTACCCAAAACCTCCATGTCAACTTTTCGATGAACCACCCTGTATATAAAATTATCTCTTGGTTCAATTAAATGAATATACACACCTACACTAATCATATTATGGCTGTCATGCATCGTTCGTATGGATTGACCAAAGGTTATGCTTCAGAAATCAGCGTCAGGACTATTCTCACAAATCTTCACTGCAGACTTAATTATTTTGAGTAATTTTGAAATCCTAATATCTTTTCGCATTTTGCAGATCCTTCTAGTTTTTTTTGCCCAGATTATATCTGTTTTCTTCATGTCATCTTATTTTAAACAAGCGGAAAAAATGTATATGTATACAGATACATAGTATCTGTAGCATATTTCAATTAAAATTTTTGGTCGAAGTTTTCGTTTTTCACGTACATCTTCGGATCCAAAGAAGTAGATTTTCTGATATCGTAAAAATAGACTTTGCCACTAATGAATATTACCGGAGTTTGTTCCCAACCCCAAACCGTTATTTCAACATCTCGACACGTGTATCGATCACCAAGTGATCAGCTTCAAGAGGATAACAATGTTATCCTTATTTATACCATAAAATATCTCTTTATAATAGTCAGGTAAATATGATAATTGAAATATTATTTCAACAATTCAAAAGGGTTATGTTTTGGGCTTTCTACTACTTCATCTTGAAACAGAAAAAAGTGGGAATCTGGCAAAGAAAGGAAGGAAGTAATCAATTTTGAAAGAAGTAACTGTATACATAGATGTGTAGATCATGCAAAGAAGTAATTTAAAGACACAAATCTGAAAAAAAAGCCTTCCTGAAACAGCTGCTTTTAGATACACATTGAATTCTGGAAGGCTTTTTCTGGTACTGAAGAGACCTAAGGCAAGTGTCTTACGACGAAACATCGATGTCTACTGAGTAGAAAAGAGTGTTTTTTGTATAATTCAGTGTTCATATAAAAGTATTTGTTTCGAAAGAATTTTTCTTTCGTGTAATTCAATGTTTATATGAAAGTAGCTGTTTCAAGAAGAATTTTTCTACCAGATTTGTGTCTGAAAGTTACTTCTTTGCATGATCTACACATCTATGTATCAGATAGTTTTTTTAAAACTGATAACTTCCTTCCTTTCTTTGGAAGATTTCCACTTTTTCTGTATCAAGATGGAGTATTTTAACACGTTCTACAGTATGCTTTTAGGTATTGGTCCACCGTTCTTATTCATAATATTATTATGTTTACTCATTTCTACACTCTCATAGGCATATAGATGTCTGTTGTTGTTAACTTGTCTAACTAATCTTGATGAACTGAAGTCTGTGGAATGGTTTCGTTGCAAAATATGATGAGAGACTGCTGATTTTTCTGGTCTTCCATATTTTAGGTGTGCTAAGTGTTCCTTATATCTAATTTCAATAGATCTTTTTGTCTGTCCATGATATTTTGCATCGCAGTTCTCACATTCAATTTCGTAAATTCCAGACTTTTCCGAATGTTCGACTTTGTCTTCTCAATTTCCTAAAAGGCTCTGTAGTGTATGACTTGTTTTGAAAACCACCTTCATACCTAGTTCCTTGAAAATCTTTCCAAATATCTTCGTGTATTGGTGGTATGGAACTCAGATATATTTATCTTGATTTTTGTCCTTTTCAAAAGTTGAGATTTCGTTCTTAACCTAAACTTCTTCTTCCTTACTATGTCATCTATAATACCCCTCGAGAAACCGTTATTTGCTGCGTGTGCCTTTATTGTACGTTTTTTTTTGTGAACCTCTCATGTGTGAGGGGGAAGTCAAAAGACGATGCACTAGAAAATTTACCCCAGCACGGTTCTGCTGTTCACAGTGAGGTGAACTATCAAGAATATACCTGTACGTGCTGGTTTCATTTCTAAATACATCGTATTCTAGTCCTCCATATTGGCTTTTCATTACCAAAACGTCAAGAAATGGAATATGATCTGAATATTGTTCGATTGTTTGAATATAATCAAAATAAATTGAAATGCTGCTGATAACATGGCAACCAGAAAATGAACACATTTATTTTTTTAAGTTGAATCAGTAACAACAATATTCAATGAGATAGACTCTGAAATGGATCAACGTTCAAAGTTTTTCCATTCCACAGAATGATAGAGAAGACATCAAGATATCCTTGAAAAAGAAATCGAAATATTTGTGAAATACATTCCACCCATTTCCATCCTCCTACAAAGGATAGTTCAATATTGAAATGAAGTTGGATCTCATCACTCGCGAATATTCAGTATTGGATTTGGTCACTGGTCAGTTTCCCGCTGGTTGAGGAATGCCTATCTAGAAGGCATTCCAAATCAATCCTTCGTCGTCGGTGAAAGTTATTACGGGTACATTCCAATCCTTTATGATCGAGCTATGTATGGAACTCTAAACATTCCATTTACTTCCACACTGATAACATGCCGTCGCAGGAATATTGATTTGAAAGAAATATCGTCCGTAAGTGGACTCAATTGCATGCTTTGCGAAATGTTTGGAAATAATATAGCTTTATTTAATATCACGAATTTTGATGGTATTTTACATTTGAAATGTATTATCATTTGAATATTTGAAACTATTGAAATGATCATTTTATGTGAGATTTTCACTGAAAAGTGACTAAATTCTACATAATTAGTGCTTTATATAACAGTTTGGAGCATATGACCTTCTTCCTACTCCCTACGACTAATAATTTTACATTAGATATACACTAATTGCAAATTTGAACACCATAAAAGACATTTTACGAACTCATTAAATGGATATATAATAATTCCATTTGGGAAAATAGATCTAACAGAGGGGAAGAATTCAATTCTATTTCGTTATTCCATAAACTTTCAAATCTAATAATTCACCAGCATTCCAAATAATTGAATTTCAAAGCTTTTTTATAACATTTTCCAGATTGGTACTGAAGAGCCCTAAGGCAAGTGTTTTACGGCGAAACATCGATGTCTACGAGAGCATGACAAAGTTCCATGTAAGTGAAATTATAACCTTTCATTTAGTATATTGTGTAGAAATTATGTGAATGATATCCGATTCAATTCCCTGATGAATACTTGGAATACAAACTGAGCAGAAAAAAGTGTTATCTGGATAATTTAGTTTTCATATGAAAGTATTTGTTTTTAAAGAATGTTTCTTTCGTGTAATTTAATGTTTATATGTTCTTTGCATGACCTACACATCTATGTACCTATAAAGTAACTTCTTTTAAAATTAAATACTTTCTTCCTTTCTTTGGAAGATTTCTGTTTTAATTAAAATGAACTCTTGAATATAATTCACGTTATTTCACATTCCAGAATAATTTTTGTACACGAGATGTGCTTGTCATATTCATCAATTCGTCATGTTATCTCCAGTGGATAGAGTGGAAACTCCTCCAATTCTTTTAATAGTTGCCCGCATGTATAACATGCCAAACAGTACAATATATACTTGTAGAATGTCAAGAATATGGGGAAACCAGGAGACAACATAACTGGGGCAATGACAGAAATTCTATGTGATGATAGACGAACGTTGAGCAAGCTGATGACATTTTTGAATGCCGCAAATTTCGTAAATGGAATTTGAAAAACAAATAACAAGTACGCGGCTGGTAACCTAGCAGTTGATGCCGCAAAAAAACATATCGCATTCAGCTCCCTGTTTGTTTTTCCTAGAAGCAGTTCTGCTATTCACTTTTTGGTATGTCTTTGATATCTCTCAGCGATTTGGTTTGTATCTTCTCAATCGTCGCGAAACGCCGTCCATTCATGGATAAATTTAATCTTGGGAACAGAAAAAAGTCGCAGGGGGCCAAATCTTGATTACGATCAAATGATATAGATATAGAAATAAAATACTTTGTATAATTTCCACTTACTTATAATATTGATAATAATACGACCAAAGTTTTGGTTTTTACACCATTCTCAAGTATTCTTACACTACTGACCTAAGAGAAATATCGGAGTATATATATCCGATGGTAGGTAATAAGATATATACCTATATTCATTAATACCAACTACATAAACTTCAAACTGTGATTAATTGCGTTGCCATCTTTATAAATTCAAAAGTGGAGATCTTCACAAATCTGTTTGTTCGTTAAGGGTTCTATATTTTGAGTTTTTATTGATTTCCATGGCTTCCAACAAATTCATTTTCCTTCCTTTACTACATGTATGTAAGATTTTGAGGTTTTCCTTACTTTTTTGTGGTTTGTTTCTTGTAGATGTTCGTACATAGAAGATTTTTTGTCTAAACCGACGTGTTCACGGAGTCTTACTTCAAAATTTCGATACATTAAGTAAGTGAAAATTAGACAAAGTATTTTATTTCTATATCTATGTCACTTAATTGAAGATGAATTTCCACAAAATAAATAAGTCATCAATATCACAAAATTGATTACGATGTAATTTTTGGCCAAAAAAAATACGAACGAGCGAACACGAGTGAGCAGAATATTATCGTGGTGCACTACGCCACGACAATCGGAGAAAACAGTGAGGAAATCCTTGACATTCGATCGAACTCAGAGTGCTTTTTTAGTTTTGTCTCTCTTGGGCTCTTCCACTGGGATGATTGTACTTCGGTTTCGATGTCATAAACTTATAAGTACACATGATTTCTCACCAGTTACGACCCTTTCAAGCAAATCTGGATCGCCGATAACGTCATTCAATTATTCCTGGGCGATGCTCATGCGACGTTTTTTTTGTCAACATTCAGCAATTTCAGAAAAAACTGCCACACACTTGATTCCCAAAATTTTCGGAAAAATTACGTGGCATGATCCAACTGATATGCCTACATCCTCAGCAACTTCTCTAACAGTGATACGACGATTCTCTATAACAATTTTCTTCATTTTGTCAACATTTTCATAGGTTGTTGATGTGCTGGTGCGTCCAGGGCAAGCGTTGTCATTCACATGACTCGGAGTACAAACACTGTATGCTACTGTCTATATTTCAAATGTTTTCGTGACCTTAATTCCATTTGTCACACAAAATTTGACACTTTTCTTCTATCCATTTCTTTCGATAGCAGAAAATCGCCGAACACGCAAATCACTGTTATGCCTCTCACGAACAAACTAAACATGTGTGAGGATATGCTTGAGATGAGTGATTCAATATAATAAACGCTAATCGAATGTCCGTTGCCTGCGAAACATGAACATTCACCTTATTGTTTCAACAGTCTACTTACTTTTAGTGCCACATTCTGCTTTTTAACCTACTGAAAGCAATAATTATGCAGTTCTCAACAACTTTCAGTCATTTTACATGATAGATAGATAGTTTATTCAACCACGGTATGTAAAAAATACATTTGGAGTAAGTCAAAACAATAATGTTTGAGCCATACAAATATATATAAACCAACAAACATTTCAAATAGGTTGCAAATAAAAAAAACACAACTATCACCAGTAGTGACCCAAATGAATATGAGAGATACAAACATGATGTAAATAATATGGTAAATGAAATTGAAGAAAATATATGGTAATTGAAGGCCACAATTGAAATGATTTAAATTCAAACATGTCAGTTGGTGTGTTCTGGTACTCGTTGACACTATAAAAACAATGTGTTGTCAAGAAATTTTTGGTAAACCTCTTGGAACTAAATATAGGCAGATCTTTAACAGTGGGTAGCAATATATTATCAGTATCAACATTGAGTGTATTGATCGAGGATACGTGTAGTTTTAGCATGCGTGGTCTTAAGAGATTGGCACCTCTTGTGATATGTTCATGATCCTGTGGATTGGTCAAATGTTCGTTTTTGTGGTTCTGAATTTCCAATAGAGATTGATAGATGAAGATACAGGGTACCGTCATTATGTTTAGTTTTTTAAAAAGAGGCCGGCAGATATCTTTGAAACCGGCCTTTGAAATTATTCTAATAGTTCTCTTTTGTGGTGAGAATATTTTCTCAGCATTGGGGCAATTTTCCAATAGTAAAGTTCCGTAGCTAACATGGGAATGAAAAGAGATGCTGATAGAAAAGTGTTCAAGTTGACAAAATTCCATAACTACCTGAGTAGAAATAGATATTTGGAAAGTATCGAACCCAATTCTTCGATGTGATATGACCATTTCAGAGTATCGTCTAGGGTGATGTCTAGTAGTTTGACTATATTATGTTTTGTAGAGAATGCGATAGTTTGAGTTTTATCTTTATTTAGTTTCAAAGAGTTAGCATTGAACAATTTCTCAGCCTGATTTATCGCAATTTTCATTGTGGCGAGCAAATGCTCACAATTTCGGTCAGTACACAGGAGAATTGTATCATCGGCATTGTAGCATCGGATTATGAATTTATGATGATAATAATAATAATAATAATCGTCTTTATTTTTTCCCAGCTGTAGTAATATACAAATATTTAGATAAATTATAGAGCTAGTTATTGATATAACAAAAGGCAAAGTTCGAATCAGCACAAGTGCTACTGAGTTGTTCTTGGTAATAAGTGAAAGAAAAAGTCATTTATATAAATGATGAATAACAGAGGTCCCAAAACGGAGCCCTGTGGTACTCCAGATTCGATTGGCAGAAGATTCGAAGTTCTATTTTCACTAAAATCAATGTATTGTTTACGATTGTTCGAGTAAGATCTGAAGAGGGAAAATGCAACTCCTCTGATTCCATATTCATTCAGTTTTATTAATGGATTGTGATGAGAAACGATGTCAAATGCCTTGCTAAAATCGCACATTGTGGTCGAGCTATGCTGTTTTTGTTCAAAACCATCAAATATGTTCTTAACCATACGAACAACAGCTTCTATAAAAGAACCAGATTTTCTAAAGCCATATTGATCTGTGTTAAGGAGATTGGTAATATCAAAGTAGAGATATTTCAAGTATAATTTCAAAAATTTTGCCAAATGAAGGAACGATAGGGAGGGATCGATAATTTTCAAGGAGGTTTATATCCCTCTTTTCAAAAACTGGAATGACCTTGCTGATTTTGAATTTATCTGGAAAATTACCCTCTCTTATACATGCATTGAAATGGCATGTGAGTGGTTCGATCAAAACAGAACTCGTTTCTTTTATTATTCGGTCGGACGGTAGCCGGTCGGTTCGACGTAGGTGATTT